>JAFVLL020034761.1:0-58377 GCA_021397915.2 Tor tambroides | reverse complement strand
TTATTCAGGTCAGTACTAAATAAACAATAACATGCATTTTGTATGATCCCTCTTATTTTGGTAAAATAATTAACATTTTGCAGATTCTGAAAGGGAGATGTAAGTTTTTGACCTCAACTGTATGTATAAAAGTATTATATATTATATTCGTTATATTATTACATTTTTATATATTACATATATATAAAATATAAATATATAAGATATGTATTGTTTTATTTAAATATTTCAATATATTTTAATAAACATATATATATGTATTATAGATATATATATTTTAAATATATTAACATTTAAATAATATATAATATTTTAATATTATTTAAATAAAAATATATAAAAAATGCAAAATAACAAAAATAATATTATAAATTATAATATAATATATACTATAATATAATATTATTTTATTTTTATGCATATTTTTGTATAACAAACTGTAGGTTCCTCACCTTGAAGTATCTGTGGTGTTGTATTAGAGCGTCAGACTGGGGTTTGTTCTTGCTGTAAAGGGCGTAAAGTCCAAAACTCTCTCTCTGTTTAAATAGACATTTGTACAAGGTTAAAATGATATTCTGTTTAAAGTGAAAGCGGCATGATTACGATCAAACTACAGCGCTGTCTCACGTGATTGAGGAAACAGCGTCCGACTCGGAGCGGTTCTGCCTGACAGGCCTCCAGGTCCTGCTGGAAGTGCTGGCAGTGGAAGTCGTACAGTTTCTCCAGGTTACCGAAGATGCGTCCGCGCTGACCGCGCAGATCCTGCGGGACGTCCGGCCGGGACAGCAGGGGGAAGTAGTGAGTCAAGATGTAGCCGAGAGAGCAGACGTACTCCACCTCCGTCAGCAGGAGCTCCTCCATGACTCGATGAAGCTTCCTGCAGGGAAATAAATAAGAGTATATTTCTAAAATAATAAAAATCTATAATGAAATATCAACTGTGACAGCTTTCACTTCAGAAAAGTACGCTTTTTTATACGTGGCACCATGGAAATATTACTATAGAAATTATTATATTATTATAATTATTATAGAAATCTATTATTATGCTTCTTATGTTTAGCATTAGTATTACAATTGTAGTTAATAAACCATCTGAAACCACTACTTTAACATGGTACTGCCACTTTTAAAATCTTTTATTTACTCTTCTTACTGTAACTTTACCTTTCTGACATCAGTGTAAGCTTTTGGACAGAGAAAGAAATAGCATGAAAAATATTGAGACTCGTTTTTTCCCC
This sequence comes from Tor tambroides, assembly GCA_021397915.2. Classification (NCBI taxonomy): domain Eukaryota; kingdom Metazoa; phylum Chordata; class Actinopteri; order Cypriniformes; family Cyprinidae; genus Tor; species Tor tambroides. The sequence continues at coordinate 57,136 of JAFVLL020034761.1, read as the reverse complement.
CGTTATACACTACTGTTCAAAAGTTTGGAGTTGGTAAGATTTATTTTTTGAAAGAAATGAATACTTGTTTTCAGCACGGATGCATTAAATTGGTCCAAAATAAAGACATTAGAGTAAAGACATTTATAATTTTACAAAATATTTCTATTTCATGCTGTTCTTTTGAACTTTCTATTCATCATAGAATCATGAAAAATAAAATGTATCACAGTTTCCACATAAATATGAAGCAGCACAACTGTTTTCAACATTGATAATAATCAGAAATGTTTCTTGAGCAGCAAAGCAGCATATTAAAATGATTTCTGAAGAATCATCTGACACTGAAGACTGGAGTAATGATGCTGAAAATTCAGCTTTGATCACAGAAATAAATTACATTTTACAATATATTCACATAGAAAACGGTTATTTTAAATTGTAATAATATTTCACAGTATTACTGTTTTTACTGTATTTTTCATCAAATAAATGCAGCCTTGGTGAGCAGAAGAGACTTCTTTCAAAAACATAAATCTTACTGACTCCAAACTTTTGAGTGGTACTCATAGCTAGAAAACAAATTGCATCTTCAAGGTAAGTAGTTTCAACTCACAGTGATTCATCTTTATATTTAAAGACAACATGAAATATTTTTCACAGTGCATTTAAAAAAATATGCATTAACAATATTGCAATTTAAATTTAATTATTACAAATTTTTATTAATTTTACATTTATTTTTAATTTATTTTAAATATTTAAATTTAATAAATGAATATAAATTTCACAATTCTGGATAAACCTGAATATACTATGTGAAATATGTTTCAAAAGCAGAGAAAAAGTGTTACATTTTGATTAAAGATTATAAATTAAAATGTTTTTGTCTTTTAGAATAATGCCCAGTGTTGAATCTTTCATAATAAGAGCAGAAACGCTTTAAAGTAAAGTAGCCGTTTTAATTTCATGTTATCTTTAAGTCTCTACAGTGGGTTCAAGAACACAGTGAAACTCACATGGTTCTGTTTGGGCTTTCTGGGGTGGATGCAGTGTTTTCTCCATCAGTTCTCCAGCTGTCTGTGAACACAGAGACGTCTCTAGCGCTCTCCGTCTCTCCACAGGCCGTCTGAGAGCAGAAGCTGCCGTGGCGAGAGTTCACGTACGGCTGGTTCTGGCAGAAGACGGGCTCTGTGATGTGGAGCTCGGGTCCCTTGCTGTTGGTTCTGCTGGCTGCGTTCTGCCAAGGAAACCACTGGCAGCCCACCGTACTCGAGCCTGTGACGGGTTTCTGCTCTCGGGATGCTTTTCTGACAACGCTTTTGCCTCTCTGGCTGCAGTCTGCAGGATTATCCTTCACAGTCTGAGGGGTTTTGGCCTCTTTCCGGGTTTTGTGGTTGGACCTGAAGTTGAAGCAGGTGACGGTGCCGTGAATGCTGTCCCTCGCCCGACTCGCCCTGCTCTCCGACAGCTCGGGCACAATCCCAAGCTCCTCTTGTACTAGGGATGGTGATATGACCAAATTGTTATTTCACAATACACTGCAAAAAATGATTTTTTGTATTTTTTTTTCTTGTTTTCCATTACGAATATCTAACATTCTTGACTTATGATACATGTACTGGAGAAGCAAAATAAGATATTAAGATATTAAGCCTTGTTTTTTGATGAATTGGTTATTTTTCTGACCCCACTGGCAGATATTTTTCTTGCACAAACAAAATTTTGATCATTTTTACAGAAAACAAGATGTAATGTCTTAAGCCATTTTACTTCTCAAGTAAATATCTAGATCCAAGAATGTTAGGATATTTGTACTAGAGAAAAAGACAAAAATAGTAAGTAAGAAAATAATTTTTTTCCCACGTATGAGGAATTCGCTGCAAAACATACCTTTTTTTAATTTAATTTTTGTATTTTTTTCCTGTACAAATATCTAAACTTTCTTAAATTAAGGTACATTTGCTTGAGAAGCAAAATTACTTAAGATATTAAGCCTTGTTTTCTAAAAAAAAAAAAAAAAAAAAAAAAAAATTCTGTCAGAATGAAGAGTTTATTTACCCTATTGCCATTACACTATTTTTTAAAAGAAGTCTTAATTGTGACAGAAAGTCACAATTATGTGTCAGGAAAAAAACTGCAAGATGTGAACTCAGAGTTCAGAGGAAAAAGTCACAATTCTGATTTTTAAACTCCTAATTCTGAGGAAAAATATCAGAATTACATGATATAAACTCAGAATTAAAAGAAAAAACTCAATTTCATAATGTAAACTTGCAATTGCAACTTTTTAATAACTTGCAATTCTAAGTCAGAATTACATGTTGTAAACCTACAGTTTGGAGAAAAATCACTATAACTCATTTCTAAGAAAAAAGGTCAGATTTATATAATGTAAACTCAGAATTTAGAGGAAAAAAGTGGCAATTGCAGGTTTACAACTTGCAGTTCTGAGGAACAAGGTGTGAATTACATAATGTAAACTCAGAATTTGGAGAAAAATGTCAGAACTGCATGATGTAAACACACTTTGGAGAGAAGAGTCATAATTATGAGTTTATAACTTGCAGTTAGGAAAAAATCATGATGTAAATGATGTGCATGATGTAAACTCACAATATAAAGGAAAAAAATCGCAATTACGAGTTTAAACTTGCAATTTTAAGAAAAAAGTATGAGTTATGAAATAAAATGTCACAATTACGATTTTAATTTAATTTTTATTCTATTTAAATTTTTTAAAATTTAAATGTTTTTTTTTTTTTTAATTTATTTAAGCTTCCATGTCATACCACACAGCCCTATCTTGTACAGACTCTTGTGAATCCTGACCTGGAATGACCTCGGGCCAATCAGAGTGACGTCCAGCGGCAGTTTGAGCTCCTTCCAGAAGCGCCAGTCTCTCCTCCAGCTGTCGCCGGACCTCCTGGCAGTGGATCCAGGCGGAGTCCCACACCTGCAGAGCTCTGGAGCTGGAACAGGCCTGCGCTCTCACGTCCTGGAAGTGCTCGGGAGAAAACTCGTCTAATCTCTGCAGGTAAGCGTGAAGATGTGTCCAGCGCTCCTCATCTGGAGAACTGCAGTATTGCTCCTCTTCCAAAAATCGCCTGCAGTCGCTGGCCACGGCTGATGCCTGAAAACAATTATGGATTATGTTGACAAAAATGTGTTTCATGTCAACACATCCCTTATGAAAATGAACCATTTTACTACAAAAAAACCCCCCAAAAAACATGGCTACTATAGTTAAACCATGGTGACCACAAATGAACCCCGGTTTTGCTTCACTAACCATAGTTTAACCATGGCATTTGTAGTGAAACTGTGGTTATACAAACGGTGATCAACATGCCAAAAAACATGGTTACTACACCTTTCCCATAATAAAACCATGGTTAATTTTCTTGAAGCAATCATGGAACCAATTTCAACAAAATCTAAAAAAAAAAAAAAAATTTTTGTCTTTTGGAAGTTGCACATCCATTTGGCTCAAAAACCTGAGGAACCATGTTCTTTCTTGTTAAGAAAGGGTCCTAAAAAAAACGTGGATAAAAAAATAAGATAATTTCTTGAACTGTTGAAATGGCCAAATGTAATTATTGAAGGAAGGCAAGTTTATGCTTGTTGACTAGTTATAGCATATAACACTCCTCTAGGTGGCAGCATGATCTCATGATTTATATTATCAGTGTTTCACTAAATTAGGAGACTGTAGAGCTGTTCAGTTGTAGTCTTAAATTCTGAAAGAGAATCATTCAGATCTCTTAATCTCAGTGTGGTTTCTGATTACATCCTGAGTTGGAGGGTATCAATAATCACTCATTGATCATAAATTGGATTTTCAAGAAGATTGAAACTAAAAGACAATGTTGTGCTGAATATTGGGTCCGACGGTAATGGTGCAACACAAGTGTAACTGTTTTCATTACGTGATCACTATTGCTTTGTCTCTTCTTACAGAATGCATTTATTTATGCACTTTTGACCTAAACCACAGCAGCGTCCATCTGTGAGAAATGTACGCTGTCAAACATACACAACTGTTAGCCAATCACAGCAGTGGGCGTTTACTTCAGAGTCTACAATCAGCCACGCCTTCAAACGGAGCGTTCTGATGAAGGGGGTTAAAAACAGGACTATTACTAGCCTATTACTTCTAAATTATGATGTTTTTATGTAAAAATAATGATAACATTATAAGTGGACCACAGAGAACAGTGCAAAATAAACAAAGGCAGTTCCTGACCCCTTTAAAGCATAAGCCATACCCTCTCGCAGAAGTGGCAGATGTACACCATCATGCCCAGCTCTTCACAGCAGTGCTCGGCCCGTGACACAAACTCAGCCAGACTGGATTTAAACACGGACACCATCCTGTGAAACACCTCCGTCTCCGGATAGTTTGGCCCCTGGACGCTCTCCGCGTCCGACACCAGCATCATCGCCTGATGCTTTCGCTCCTGATAGTTATCCAGAAACATGTATCAAGAAAACATTTGCCACAAGGTTAAACAATACAGATTTTTTGCCACTTAATGATTTTGATGGCAATGTTGAAGCTTAATCTTTACATTTTTGAAGTCACTTATGTAGTGGCGCACCATAAATTTTCTTGACTTTGACTTACGTTTGCTTCGGAGAGAAAAGCTTTGAAACTCTGCAGCGTTTGCTGGATTCGTTCACTGCAGTCTTCCACAGATTCAGCCTCCAGGAGCCGCGTTTCTCCTTCAGTGTCGAACCAGTCCTTGATCTACAGAGAGATACGCTTAACTCAGTGCATCTGAATGCAAAAGACCAATGCACACTAGGGCTCAAAATCCGGGGGCAGATTTTGTTGTTGTTGTTAGAAATTAATGCTTTTATTCAGCAAAGACTCATTTAAGAAAGTAAGGACATTTGTAATGTTGGAAAGAACAATAAGCAACAATAGTAATCTTTTCATGTTTATATAATAATAAATATATACTGTAATATTATATAATAAATATTACAATGCTATTTTTAAATATAATTAAATTTAATATAATATTATACCATTAAATATAATCGAAAAAAATGTTATTTATAAATAATTTATATTAATTCAAATATAATAATAATAATAATATATAAATATTTATATAATAATATATACTGTAATACAATAATATTGTAATAAATTGATCAAAAGTGACAGGAAAGGTATTTGTTACAAAATTTTTCTTTAATAAATAAAATGCTGTTCTTTTCACGTTTCTATTTTTCAAAGAATCCTAAAAAAACGTATCATGGTTTTCACAAAAATATGAAGAAAAAAGGATTCTTGAGCAGTAAATCAGCATATTAGAATGATTTCTAAAGGATCATGTGACACTGAAGACTGGAGTAATGATGCTGAAAATTCAACGCTTCATCACAGGAATAAATTACATTTTATTATATATTGACATAGAAATCAGTTATTTAAAATTGTAATAATATTTCACAATATTCCTGTTTTTACTGTATTTTTGGTCAAATAAATGCAGCCTTGGTGAGCAGAAGAAACTTCTTTCAAAGCCTCAGATGTTTTGTCTTTAAAGTACAAGTAAAACCTATTTTAAACTTTTTCATTTGTCTTTTGTTTACAGCTCTCTACCTTTGCAAACCTGGACTCCATCTCTCTGAGCTGTAACAGGAAGTCCAGGTGCTGCAGGGACACATTGGACTTCCTGGCCAGGATGTGCACCTGCTCCTCCATGGCGTTGTACAGATGTGTGACTGTGTCTATCACCTCACTGCAGGAAAACAGATGATTTACTGTATCAGGTCCCTTCAGTATTATCTGTAGGTTCAGCAGAATGTGTTTGAGGCTGACGTGTGTTCACATGCGTGTGTGTGTTTACCGGCTCTGTTCACAGTCTGGTGACCTCACTTCAGTTTCCCGCCTCAGCCTCGCCAGCATGGCTCCGCCCCCCCTTTGCAATCCGACCAATCGTGCGTCTTCCAGCACATCCTTCATTAGAGCTCCCTGCTCCTCAATGCACTGCTGCACATCCTGATTCACACACAGTCATTTCTGCCATTTTACATGTTCGTAGAGGTCTGTGCAGCATCTTTACGTAAGAACAGCATGTTTTTATTTATAAATAATTTTGATTGTAGGTAAGAGGTTGGTTTAAGACAGAGCAAGAACAGAGAAAAATGTTTAATTACTTGTACTGTGTCGATTTTATGAACACCTTCCAGTTTCTTTATGGCTCCTGATAGCAGAGCTGATGCCTCCTGAAGATCTGACACAAATGGATACAGTTTCTGTAACATAAAAATGTTGCATTTTTATACAGATATGCAAGGTTAGGGTAAAAAGAATTAGTATTTTTACTTTATAGTTACTAAAAAAAGAATAAAAAGTATATAATAATAATAATATTATATCATACAAATGACTATTTTTTAATAGTAATTTAATGAAATATGATTAAATATATAAATATAATAATAAATCAAGATATAAAAATATATTAATAATATATTAATATATAATACATTGTATTATTAAATATTATAGTATATTTTTAAATATATAGTAATTAGGGCTGTCAAACGATTAATCGCGATTAATCGCATCCAAAATAAAAGTTTTTGTTTACACAATATATGTGTGTCTTCTGTATATATTTATTTTGTATATATAAAGACACACGCATACAGTATATATTTTGAAAATATTTACATGTATTTAAAAGTTTATATTTATATTCATATAATTTATATTATATAAAAATATATTTAATATATAAATATAACATGTTTTTCTTAAATATATACATGCATGTGTTTGTATTTATATATACATAATAAATATACACAGTATACACACATATATTATGTAAACAAAAACTTTTATTTGGGATGCGATTAATCGCGATTAATCGTTTGACAGCCCTAATAGTAATATATGATCAATTATAATCTTGTATTATTGAATATAATAATATAATTGAGAATATAAAATAATATAATAATATCATTGATAATATGAAGTAATATTTATAAAATGAAATTTAAATATTATAATAATAATAACTGTATAATAAAATGTATAATATAATGCAATTATTATTAAATATTGCATTTATTATTATTAAAATTATTATTATTAAAATGTATTTTAAAATATAACAATTTAATATGGTATAAATATAAAATAATCTAAAAATATAAAATATAATATAATAAAATAATATAGATTTTACTACATTTATATATAATATACATCATAATTATTATGAATATTTTATTAATAATGCTGGTCGGGATCAGATTGCTTGCCCAATAATGTACCTGATGGATCTGTAGCCAGTCACAGTGGTTGTACTGGATGGATCCGTGTAGAGCCGCAGTCAGCTGACTGACGTCCACTATTTTATAAAGAGCCTTAAGTGACGTCACAGTTTCCATCTGCAGAGGGTTGAGAAGATCAAAGTCTGTTAGAAATACACCTGCATGCACAACAGTATTATAAAGAAAACCACTGAAGCCAGGTGTACAGAAAAAACAGCTCTCCTGACCGTAACGCCGGGCCTTTTCTCATGACTCTGGCTGTTGTCCTTATTGAGCAGCAGCAGAACCCAGTGCACAGCATGAGGATCGAGTTCCTGTGGACAAACGCTCAAGATTTAGTGCCGAAAGAGGTTTTCAAGCTGCAGTTTTAACTCAAACACACACACACACCTGGAGCATAAGGAGAGCTTTGGCGATCTCTGGATGTGGCGGCTTCTTCCGTGCATCAAACACCACCGTCATCCCTAGATCTTTCTCTTTCCTAAAAATAACATCCATCAGTCTTTCAGCAGTGAATATCTATTGTGTGTTTGTTGGGCAGATGTTGTACCTGGTGATGGTGTGGAAGTATTGCAGTAGTTTGCAGATCTCCTGGCTTGAAATGGGTGCAGAAGCCCAGACCTGATGATCTCCATAAATCTCCACAACTGCTCGGCCTGAACGGTCCTGACCCCCTGCAGGAGGCAGATGAGGTCAGACGGACATTAGACCATGACAAACACAGCGCTGTCCTGTAAGTGGCTAATGCTTTCATTACTGCAATCTGGGATCATCTGTTTTCGCTTGACTTGTTCAGCATATAAACACTGAATATCAATAGAAAACACAACATGGGCTCGTTCCAAAAACATCTTGTTGGAGAAGAAAGGGGTGTTATTCATGGGGGTCTTAGTCTATAGTTTTCATTGCTCAACAATAAGGATTTGTTTCTGCTTGCTTGGTTAACATTCTCAGTGGCCCCAACACAGATTATATAGTGAATTTTTTATTTATATGTATAGAAAATTTACTCTTATTGTAAATATATCATTTCAAGAATATATATTCAAATGTATTTATTTATTAAATTTAAATGAATAATTCAAAATAACAATATACATTTATTTTTATTAATTTTTTCATTAGTTTAATTGAAAATCATTTAAAAACATTATGAATTTATATTTGTATTTATTTATTTTATTATATAATTTAAAATTAAAATATACATTTAAATATATTTCAATTTTAAATTTGATTTTAGATTTATTTTTAATAAATAAAAAATAAAAAATAGATAAATTTTTAAATACACATTATATATAGCTAGATCAGCTAGATGATTTTACTTTGCTGACAATTTTTTTTACAACCAAATGACAGAACACCAGATGTCTACAGTTTCAAATCATAAAAATGCATGCGATATTAATTTGAAAAATTAGATATTTGTGGGTTTTTTTTTTTTTTTTTTTTTTTTACCTGTTAGACACACCATTCCTGAGTGAAGGAGGCCATCAGCTGTAAGTGCAGGAGGTGTGGATGATCTGGATGGTGGTCTCTCTTTTTCAGCTTGTGCTGATGCATCTGAAAGATTTATTCGTGGTCCAGTAACTGGAGGGGACAGAGTTTTTGGGTCCTGAGAGAGATCTTCAAAGGAATAAGTCAACATGCATTAAAACTTGATCAAAGATGTTGTTTTGCTTCTAATAAGATTCATTAGATCATAAGGACTTGCCTTTAAATAAAACATATTGAACATATTTGATCAAACATTGATCTTTTCCTCCTTTTTTCTTAGGCTAGTCTCTTGAAAAGTGTCTGGATGAATGTAAGGATAGATGTAGAATGGATGGATGGATAGATGTAAAGATAGATGGATATAGAATGGATGGATTTATGGATGGATGGAAACACGGATAGATATAGGATGGATGAATGGATGTAAATATTGATGTATGGATGGAAATGCAGATATAGGATGGATAGATGGAACGATAGATGATGGATTGTTGTAAAGATGGATGTATGGACAGACAGATGTAAGATAGATAGATAGATAGGTTTATGGATGGATGGAAAGATATATATATATATATATATATATATATATATATAGGATGGATGGATGGAAAGATATAGATATAGGGTGGATGGATGAAAGATATAGAATGGATAGATGGATGTAAAGAGATGGATTGTTGGGTATGTGGGTGGGTGAATTCATGGACGGAAAGAGATGGATATAGGATGGATGGATGGATAGAAATACAGATATAGGTTGTTTAATGCAGATATAGGTTGTTTTTGTGGATGGATGGAAAGATAGATGATGGATGAAAGATGGATGCTGGATGGATAGAAAGATAGATATAAGATGGATGGAAAGATGAATGGATGAAAAGATAAAAATAGGATGGGTGGATGGAAAGATAGATATAGGATGCATGGATGGATGGATGTCTGGAAAGATAGATCGATACTGGATTGATGGATGAAAAGATGATGGGTTTATAGATGGGTTTATAGATGGATGGACAGGTGGGTGGATGGATAGATAGATAGATACAGAAGATTAATCCAAAATGATCCAAACCTTGAGCTGGTAGTCGTCTTCTGTTTATCTTTGGAGACACGAGTCCAAAAGCGGTGGTCTTCTTCCCTGGAACCACATGCAGCCTGGGAATCATTTCAAAGTAGCTGCTTCTGTCCACCTCATTTGTCTCTCCTTGGACAACAATGTGGCACTTCTCAGATGTCCCAACCACAGCTGGAGTAAAACAGTGTATCTTGTCCTGAGAAATGTTCTCTGTTTGATCCTTATGCCCTTCGCTGGAGTAATTACCTAAAGGACCTGTTTCTGAGGAGCTACAACAAGCTGTATTTTCCTGAGCAGGTCTGTGAAGGCTACTCGGATGCTCAGATCTTTCTTTGGGTTTAATAGGTTTCTCCTGTGGTTCCATGTACCGACATTTTTGTGCTTTGGTCCCTTGTCCGTGTTTCCTCTGCATGCACGGCGTACAGGGTTCCTCTGCGAACCTCACGGTGCGAACACAAGCCGTACGTTCCCGAGTAGCACTATTAGACCTCAGCAGAGGAGCATGAGTCTGAGCCCAAGTTTGTGAGTATCCTTGCGTTTCTTTGGTCAGGTCCATTAGATCTTTGCAATTGCCAACCAGACTTCTGCTGTCCCATGTGTTTGGAGACACCCATCCCACCGGTCGCATCCCAGACTGAGCTGGATCCATTTCAGCGTTTCTGGAACTACTGCTGTTGTCTACCAATCGCAAGGAGACTGCTATACCATCCCGTGCAGGACAAATCCTCGTCTCGACGGAGAAACTAGAAGGGGTAGGTGTATGTGGTTGGCACGAACTCAAAGACTCTTGTTGGTTTGATGTAGACGAGGAGGCCATCCTCCGATCGTCTTCAAATTCAGGATTGGCCACCTCTTCCCAGGGAACCTTGACTACGCCCTGCTCGATTTTCAGGATGCAGCAAGCCAGAGGCGTTCCATGTCTCCCTTCGTTGAGTTCCTGAAGCCAGGCTTCAGTGAAGATGCTGGGGTATGAGGTCTCGGGTATTGGGGTTTCCTCCAGCTCACGTTCCTCCTCCACCTCCAAAAGGCTCTGGACCACAATACGGGCTGCCTGGTTTCCAAATGGCACAATCTGCAGGTAAAAGTCTCCTGGTTTGAGCTGCAAAGGGTTAACGGGAGCGAGCTGGATCACGATGCGATTGTGTAAACACAAAGGCCACCCGGAAAACCTAAACACCCTCTGAGAGTATGGAGCCTGTTCGGGACACACAGAAAATCAATTTAAGTTAGAACTCAGTTGAGAATCCCTTTTAGATTCCAAATGGAATGTTACATTTAAATTTAAATTTGAAATGTGGCAGCAATAAGGATGCAGAATTCAAATTTGAATTTGAATCTAAGGAAGCCGTTCAAAAGAACTCATTTATATAAATAAAATAAATTCTCATAACTGTAAAGTACAAGACAAATGGATTTTATGAAAGCCTTGTTCAAAAACATCTTGAAAAAAAGCTTTTTTGTAAGCCTTAAAGTTTAGATGGATGGACAGATGTAGACATGTAGGAGGATATATGGTAGGATAGATAAATGGGAGGATGGATGGATGCAAAGACAGACAGATAGACAGACAGATAGATAGATGGATAGACAGACAGACAGACAGACAGATAGACAGACAGATAGATAGATGGATAGACAGACAGACAGACAGACAGACAGACAGACAGATAGATAGATAGATAGATAGATAGATAGATAGATAGATAGACAGACAGATAGACGGATAGACAGACAGACAGACAGACAGATAGACAGACAGATAGATAGATGGATAGACAGACAGACAGACAGACAGACAGATAGATAGATAGATGGATAGACAGACAGACAGACAGACAGATAGACAGACAGATAGATAGATGGATAGACAAACAGACAGACAGATAGATAGATAGACAGACACAGACAGACAGACAGATAGACAGACAGACAGACAGACAGATAGATAGATAGATAGATAGACAGACACAGACAGACAGACAGACAGACAGATAGACAGACAGATAGATAGATGGACAGACAGACAGACAGACAGACAGATAGATAGATAGATAGACAGACACAGACAGACAGACACAGACAGACAGACAGACAGATAGACAGACAGATAGATAGATGGACAGACAGACAGACAGACAGACAGATAGATAGATAGATAGACAGACACAGACAGACAGACAGATAGACAGACAGACAGATAGATAGATAGATAGACAGACACAGACAGACAGACAGATAGATAGTTTTATTTTCTACATGTCATATTAAAGTATCAATGAAAAGTATCAATGAATTTTTCATGCATTGTATAAACAACTTTTAATTTATAAATAATAAAGCAATAAGACTTGCCAGTGCAGCTGATATTCCTCAGTGTCACATGTAAGTACATTTTTAAGTGTTCACATTCCAGTGTGAAATACTGACTGCCAAGAATTAAATAATTACTGTCAATTATTTTAAGATCGTTCTTCTTTTACTAATGTAGATAGTGATTATGAAGTGAAAATAAAGAAGTGCAGCCCATTGAAGTGGTTCATACGAGTATCTGTGGAAGATCAGGCTGATAAAGGGCTTTATAAAAGAGCTTATTGAGTGAATAGCATGGAGCGATGCTCTTGATGTCAAAGACGTCCTATAATCACTGCGCTGAGCAGATGAACATCACATGGCCGACTGCCTCAGTCACTCATTAATTGACCTCAGATTCTGTGCTCTGTAGCGAATGTCAGACGGCGGTCTGGAGCACTTATCTCAATGACTCGCTCAAAGCTGAGCCGTCTGAAAGACATACTGCAGTCGCTTCTCAGATCAGCTGAGCTCAGACTGTAGCTGTATGACACTGCTGCTCAAGACAACGTGCTACTGACTATTTTCAGACATTAATATCAGTTTCAAAGTGTTGCTTGTTATTAATCAGAAAGCATCTATAAGAGAAGAAGGGTTGTTGACACATACTGTGTGCATGGACTTTTTCTATTAACATACTGTAATATGAATGCATAAGAGAAAGTTTAAGGGTGTTTTCTCAATTTTAGGCACTTATGTCTTTGGGCGATTTTCACTAAAAAGTACCCTCCCCCCTTCCCGCCCTCCCAAGTTTTGTTAAATGATGGACACATTTAAAACTCTTTCAGAAACTTTTTATTGTGCCTTCATCATGTATTTTGTTACTGTATTTTGATTTGTACTGTATTTTGATATATATATTTTAAAATGCCTTTTATACAATTTCTTTTTTATTCTAATTTCATATCTTAATTCTTAAATTTGAAGAGAACAGCATGTGCTCTTGAGATTAAATATGTGACCTGCCAAGAAAACAAGTCAAAGGAAAATATCAAGGTAAATATCACTTCTGAACAATATATTTTTTATTAATTAACTCTTCTAATCAAGCTGAAAATGTGGCAAATTATGCTGAAAATGTCAAATTATTATTTTATTTAAAATGTCTAAAAAAAGATCTTTTCCAAAACAGAATGACCTGCACACTTGGTAAATTATGCAGAAAATGTCAAAGTATTATTTAATTTTATTTGTAATGCACGAAATGCAGCTCTAGCAATAGCTTGCCATTTTATTTTATTATTAAAATGTCTAAAATGATCTTTTCTTGAAAAAAAAAAAAAAAAAAAAAAATTATATATATATATATATATATATATATATATATATATTTTGTAAATTGTGCAAAAAGTGTCAAACTTATTTACTTTTATTTGTAATACATAAATTGACGGCTATGAAATCAGCTCTAGCAGAGATTGCTATTTTATGTTGTTTAAAATGTCCAAAAAGCTCTTTTTCATCAAAGAATGAGTTGACATTTTGGTAAATTATGCTGAAAATGTCAAAATATTAATCAGTTTTATTTATAATAGATAAAATGATAGCTATGAAATCAACCCTAACAAGAGTTTGCCATTTTATTTTATTATTAAAATGTCTGAAAAGATCGTTCCCATCACACAATAAGCTGAAAATTTGTTAAATTATACGGAAAATATCAAAATATTATTTGATTTTATATAACATACATAAAATGCTGACTATAAAATTAGCCCTAGCAAGAGTTTGCCATTTTATTTTATTATGTAAAACATCTAAAAAGATCTTTCCTATCACAGAATGTTATTAAACAAATGCATAATTTAAGATGTGATGAAAATAGCACTGTGATGGGCTAATGTTCATGACTTTCACAAAAAATGGCACAATTCTCTTGTGATTCATGTATGTTCACTATTGGACAAATGAAACCAGTGAGACTGTGAAGAGTCTTTTAAGACAGTTTATTTTTTGAATTTTCAGAAGGTTAAAAGGGCCCATAGTTGAAGAAACACCCATATATTTTAGGCCCTTTTCATGATTTTAAACATATGTTTTCCTTCACTAGTCGCTCATTGCTAGTTTGACTGTATGTTATGATTTCTGAGGTCATTTTTGTATGATTTTTCCCACACTCACACAGGCCGCCTGCTGCACGCTCTCCAGAAGGTGCCTGGCAGGGATGAGGAAGTCGGTCAGACACTGGAGGGCGTCTCCTTGGTAACGACCCTCGATGACCTGGAAGAGCTGGCTGAGGACAGTAGAGGCCGTGACCTCAAACGGTGGATAGAGGGCGGACAGACAGCTCTGGATCGACGAGTCCAAGGACTCGGGATTCTGTAAGAACACACATACAGTTGCAGTTCATGAAAATTATACAGAGCAAAATAAAAACATTATAATATTTATAGTATTTTATAAGTTTATTTATTTTAAAAAATGTTTCAGACATTTACATTACTGATTAAATGTTTGGGGGTTGGTAACATTTTTAATGTTTTTGAAAAAAGTCTCTTCTGCTCACTAAGGCTGCATCTATTTGATCAAAAATACAATAAAAACTGTAATATTGTGAAATATTATTACTATTTAGAATAACTGTTTTGTATGTGAGTATATTAAAATGTAGTTTATTCATGTGATCAATGCTGAATTTATTTCAGCATCATTACTCCAGTCTTCAGTGTCACATGATCCTTCAGAAATCATTCTAATATGATTTATTATCATTGTTGAAAACAGTTGTGCTGCTTCATATTTTTGTGCAAACTTTGATTCATTTGTGACCCTGGACCACAAAACCAGTCATAAGGGTCAGTTCTTTGAAATTGAGATTTATGCATCTGAAATCTGAATAAATACGCTTTTCATTGATGTATGGTTTGTTAGGATCGGACAATATTTGGCTGAGATACAACTATTTGAAAATCTGGAATCTGAGGGTGCAAAAAAATCAAAATATTGAGAAAATCGCCTTTGAAGTTGTTCAAATGAAGTTAGCAATGCATATTACTAATCAAAAATTAAGTTTTGATATATTTATGGTAGGAAATTTATAAAATATCTTCATGGAACATGATCATGAACATGAGAAAAATCGCTAATTTTGACCCATACAATGTATTTTTGTCTATTGCTACAAATATACCCGTGCTACTCATGACTGCTTTTGTGCCCCAGGGTCACATTTTATCTTTCAAGATTCTTTGATGAATAGATTGTTCAAAAGAACAGCATTTATTTGAAATCGAAATCCTTGTAACATTAAATGTCTTTACACAAATGCATCTCCTGCTAGATCCTGGTTCTTAAGGAAATATACATCCAGTTTTTAGTTAACAAAAGAAAATATGCAGCTCAGACTTGCTCAGTTGATGGTTGTGAGTGTAACAGACAGACAGACAGACAGGTGTGGTCTGGTAGATTGTGAGACGGTCCAGCGGGAGTTTTCAGTTTCTCTGACCCTCGGGCTCAAATCCGACCCTTTAGTCTGTGGATCTGGATTTAGCCGCTGCTGTTTCAGCAGTGACGGACCGCAGGGTTAATGGACATTCCTACTGCCCAGTGGGCTTAAGTATACACACACATATACATGCCATTTAAGGACAAGGGCCCAAGTGACAGGGGCCAAATTCATCAAAACACTCTTGCTCTCGTTCAACCAGAAAAATTTACATGGAACTTTTCAGAAAACATTATGTGCAAGAAACTAATTTAATGTCAACATGAAATAAAAATGATCTATTTCCTCCGTATTATGAATGATTCATCAGTGCACGCTATTTTAAGGCAATACACTATACAGACATTTTTTTAATGCATTGGGTTATTTTACTTTCATAACATGTCTTTTTTTAGTGAAAAGATTTCAATTATGATTCATATCTTTTAAGAGTTTTTTCTCCACTTCAGCAGCACTTACAATCACCAAACTTAGCAGTTTTATTCCTATCTATATTCTGAAGGTTTTTACTGTGGGGTTTGTTCATATATCATTTGCACTGATTTATATAATATTTTATTCCTAAAATGTGGTGAAAATGTATTTTTTCCTTTCTATTGACAGTGTTTTCTGATTTATGGAGTGACAAAAAGAGATATTCAGAATCCCCTCTATAAAAACATTCAACTCTAATATGTCAACAAAATTAAGCAAGAATTGTGAACCTGGCTTAATCCAGTGTTCAGATTTATGTTCAGGAAATGGATGCAAATTAGAGCATTTTCATTAAGATAATGCCTCACTTGCATATTTAATGGTAAAATATGATGATATCTATTAGTTACAGTTTTGTTTAGTTTTACTGCTTTTGAATGACTCTTGGTAAGGCCAGATTCCAGTTTTAAACAGTTTTTCGATAATTTCTTACAAAAAAAGAAAAATCTTCTGGTAGTGTACATTTAATAAATACCAACATAACATGTTTGAATCAGTGTCTTGAAGTGTATCTTGTGAAGTGTGTGATGTGAGAGTGGACACGTCTATGATACTGGATCCCGTCCTGCCCTGTGTATTTCTGACTGATCTGCATTTATGTCGAGCGAGAAACCGACGCCAGGTTTGAGGCTTGCTGAAATGCACTCGCAGGGACCTCCGAATCTCCTCTGACCTCAGTGGCCATCCATCAAATCACATGACTGATGTTCGGTGTGTGTGTGTTTGTGTTGAGATGTAGGAGCGAACCCTAGTTTCTAGTGTGCTGTTTCTCTCTCATATACGCAAATACGCTCAATATAAACAACAGTCTGTAGCCCATATCCAAATCCTGTCACAATCGTTTTTTTAAGCACAGCAGAATTAAATTAATTTTAAAACACATTTGAAACACTTTAGTTGCAGACTGAAGCAAGAACAGTTAGGTTTGCATTTATATTGCGTTTTTTGAAGCGACGAGAATACTTTTTGTATGCAAAGAAAACAAAAATAACAACTTTATTCAACAATTCGTCTCCTCCGCATCAGCATAGCGCCATTTTGGAGAATATCCGCTGGACGCAAACTGCGTACGCTGTTCTGTGTCAGCCGCGCCACACGTATACGCTGTTTTCTTTCAAATCGATGAATTGTTGCATAAAGTCGTTTTTTTTCTATGCGAACAAAAAGTATTCTTGTCGCTTCATAACATTCAGATTGAACCACTGATGGCAGATGGACGTATTTGACGATGTCTTTCATACTTTTCTGTGCCTTGACAGTGTTAATTGTTTGGCAGTCAATGGGACAGCCTCCTGGTTTTCATCCAAAATATCTTAAATTGTGTTCCAAGGACGAACGAAGCTTTTACGGGTTTGGAACGACACGGGGGTAAGTGATTAATGACAAAATTTTCATTTTGGGGTGGAGTAACCCTTTAAGGTCAATGATTTGGTTTTTAATGATAATCCCTCTAAAGCCCGATTCAGACAGTAATTGTTTTCTCATATGGACGTCTGTAAAATAAATTTACATATCACCTCAGTGATAAAACTCATGGATTCGGATGGCGATTTATTCACTGTAGAGGAGCGAGTTCTGTGATCCTGCTCACGTGGCCAGTCACATGATTGTCTGCTCTAAATAAAATGAATTTTATTTACAAATTTATTCTTATCATTGTGTAAAATGTATTTAAAAATACTTATTATTATATAAAAAGTATTCTTATTATTCCAAGCATATTTTATAATGTATGATCCTATTTATTATTTGATTATTTAAATCTCCTGTTTAAAAATAAGAAAATAGACGCGCTATAGTTGTATATAATTATAAGCTATTTATATCCGTTTATAATACACATTTTAAAATTGTATTGCATACCTGCTGCTGCCATAATAAAGACGCATTTTGAATGTTTACGTGCTTTTCTTCTCTTTCTGCTCTCACTCGCTGTGGTGGAGCAGTTATGAAGTATTGTTCTTTTAAATACTTTCCAGCATTTCAGAAATAAATATGTATGCAAATTACACCGAAGTACAACGTTACCTTACGGTGTTCAGGAGAGCTCAAAAAGGGTTTAAACACTGAATTTTGAATCGATTTCTTCTCGTAAACTCAGAGATGTGGATTCAGATGGCAATTAAATTACCACACGACCTTGGTGTTTGTCAAAAAACAGTAGGTAATTCGGCCGGGGATTTTTACGGGGGTGGTGAGAGAAAAACACCGACGTCCTGGATTCGGACGGCAATTAAATCACCGACTACCCCCTGTAAATGGTGAAAATCACTTACGTCCCCCTGAGAAACAATTACTGTCTGAATAGGGCTTAACACTGAATACTGAACTTTAGTGTCTAACTCCTCACATATATGTTATAGTGGATGATTTAAAACAAAAAATCATAGATTTGCCATATCACAGAGTAATTTGTGGGCTCTTTGACTTGAAACACCCTAGCTTGATGTTAAATCATTGAATTATGAATAATGATGTCGCAATATGTATCATATCTTGAATTACTATGCGGTATTCAGCCATAAATATATGTATGCAAAATATAAATGCTAAAAAAATCAGCTCAATTTTTTGTTTAAACTCTATGTAAATTATTTTTCCCATAGAAACAGTTAAAACAAAAAACAACTGCAAAGTTGTTTTTTATTGGAAATATCTCTCAATACATTATTGTATAATTTAAACATAATTGTAACTGAAATTGTATTACAATAATTAATCATTTTAATTATTGTTTATTTTAATTAATGCAATTTTAATTGCGCTACATTTATTAATAGTTTTTCAAATAACTTTCTGTAAAAGTGTCCAAATTGCAAGTAATTTTACCTTTTGAAAATATCTCTCAATACATACGTTTTTAATTGTATAACTTAAAAATAATTTTATTAAAATAATATATGACATTAAATAATTAAAAAAATATATTCATTTTTAATTACTAAAATTTTAATTTCAATAAAATGTAATTAATTTAATACATTTTTTTTCCATTCAATTTTTGTAAAAGCATCCTTCACATTGCGAGTAATTTTGTCTCTACTTTCCTTTTGAAGTAAATGTAATTTCTTTCATGATCTAATGACACACAGATCAGTCAAGGATTCTGTTTGTAAGTACATTTCTGTGACTTGTTCTCGATTTAATAAACTTTTTAGAGCGCAACTAAACAGTAATTTAGTTACAGGAACTTGTTTCTCACGTGTCAGAACAAATGTCTGCATGTTACTTTATCCAGGACAGTCATGCAACAAAGAACATTCATGCATCTGATGCATTAGGACCGGGACGCTCGACTTTCCTCCGAGGAATGTCATGTGTTATGATTCACTGTCCATTTACAGACACAGCTCGTTCTCGTTTCCTTCAAAAAGTTTCATACATGTAATAAAGTGATTCTAGAAAATACAAATGGTGTAAAATTGTTTTACAAAACAAAACAGCACTATAAGATCTATTTGCATTATAATAGCATGGTTCATGACATTAAAGCACAGGTGCAGAAGGTCTGAAAACAGAAAAGCGAGTTACCGTACCATTCTGACCAGAAGACAGTGCTTCTCCAGTTAAAGCTCCATGTCACTTTCACTGAAGTCCCTTCCGAAGCAAGTGAGTGATTTATGCAGTGAAGCTGATCTATGAGAAATAAATCCATCCATTCTGTCCGAGTCCAAACTGAACACTGAATGACTCCTGTGTGTGTGTGTGTGTGTGTGTGTGTGTGTGTGTGTGTGTGTGTGTGCGTGTGTCTGTCTGTCTGTGAAAGTGGGCTGTCCACAGTACAGAGAAAAATAGAGAGACTCCTTGTTATTAGAAATTTCCTTGTGCTTATAAAAGTGACGTAATGCTGTTATGAATTGACGGATGCACCAGATTCTAATACCATCAAATTTCTCTTCAAAGAAAATGTCTAAAAACATGGTAGTATCATTGTCACATTTCTTCTCTCATCTTCTGAGCTTTATTTATTTAAAGTCAACATGAAATGGCGTTTGTGATGCATTTATTTTTCATAATTTGATTGTATTTGACTGAAAAATGAACATTTAGTGCATATAAAATATTTTTATCAACCACGCAAGTAGCAAAACCTTTCACATTATTCAACTTTGATGAAAGATTACAAAGTAATGAACTTTTTTTCCACAAATGAACTGCAATACACTGTAAAAAAAAAAAAAAAAAAAAAAGTTGAGCCAACTTAAAATTAAGGCAATCAGCTTCAGCAGATTTTTGAGTTCTCTCAACTAATTTTTGTAGGAGATTCTCAACTTTTTGTTGTATAAACTGAAAACTCAAAAATCTGCTGAAGCTGGTTGCCTTAAAATTTTAAGTTGGCTCAACTTTTTTCTTTTTTTTTTGTTTACAGTGTAAGATAAAAAAATGCTTAAGGTTTATTTTGATTTCATGTTGAATATGTTATTATTAATTCAAAAATAAGTGATTCATATTCATATTTACCATGAATATGTCTCCTTAGGTTGTATCAGCTGTTATTTTCTGTACTTTCAGCTACTACTTTTTGAATCCATTTTCAAATTTGAAACATAAAAATTAAAACATAAAGGGATTTTAAGTTTAAGTTCCACAGAGAACTTTTGATTCTTTAGTAATTTAGAAAAAACGCTGTATTACTTGTCAAAAATAACCTAAAAAAAACCAATATGCTGATCTGATATGAAATATCAATATCTGTGATAAAACCTCAAGTAGTTTTAATTGAGCACCAAAATCAGCATATTAGACTGATTTCTGAAGGATCATGTGACACTGAAGACTGGAGTAATGATGCTGAAAATTCAGCTTTGAGCAAAGGAATAAATTACATTTTGTAATGTATTATTTGCAAAATAGTTATTTTAAATGTAATCATATTTTACAATATGACTATTTTTACTGTATTTTTGATCAAATACTTATGCATTCACTATGTCCAAAACTGTGTAAACATGAGACTTACTTAGAGCCTCATAAACTCTCTGGGAAGCAGACAAACAGTTAACAAGTGCAAACCGACAAATGTCCTTCACGACCCCTCATAACAGCTGACCACAGTCACAGACGTGAACATAGACAAAACCCCATGAGACGAGCGGAGAGAACCAGAACCACAGCGTTACGTAACTCACAATTACTCATGCAGTGAAAACAGAAAACCTTGCTTGGTAAATGCTGATACAGCGACAATCAATCAATCAAAAAAGACACAATTTGTCATTTAAGAAACAAAAGTCTGCTCTATAAACCACATGCACAAATGCAAATGTCAGTCGGATAGAGAGCGAGGGAAACATAGGGGCGTTCAGCTCGTAATTTCTCTACGTGCTGAGTGAGAAATTGCTGTTCCCTAGAGATCCATTAGATAAATAGCAGTTAAAGATAGCAGTCATTAAACCGACCCGACCCTCCATGAGAAAGATATGTGTGTGTGTGTGTGTTTAACTGAACACTGATCACAGGCAGGAAACTACAGGCTCTGGACGTCAGACCGTGTGTTTAAAGCAATGGTTCACCCAAAAATAAAAATTTGCTGAAAGTTTACTCACTCTCAGGCCATCCAAGATGTAGATGAGTTTGTTTATTTATGGGAAGAGATTAGGAGAAATGTAGCATTCCATCACTTGCTCACCAATGGATCCTCTGCAGTGAATGGGTGCCGTCAGAATGAGAGTCCAAACAGCTGATAAAAACCGCAAACACACAGCTTTTGACTTCACAAGATGTTAACTGATGGACTGGAGTGGTGTGGATTACCTGTGGATTATTGTGATGTTTTTATCAGCCGTTTGGACTCTCATTCTGACGGCACCCATTCACTGCAGAGCATCCACTGGTGAGCAAGTGACGTGATGCTACATTTCTCCAAATCTGATGAGGAAACAAACTCATCTACATCTTGGATGGCCTGAGGGTGAGATAACCATTGCTTTAAATGCACTGTCTGATGTCCAAACCCTATAGCAGGGATAGGCAATTTCGGTCCTGGAGGGCCGGTGTCCTGCAGCGTTTAGCTCCAACCCTAATCAAACACACCTGCCTGTAACTTTCTAGTGATCTTGAAGACATTGATTAGCTTCTTCAGGTGTGTTTGATTAGGGTTGGAGCTAAACTCTGCAGGACACTGGCCCTCCAGGACCGAAATTGCCTATCCCTGCCCTATAGTTTCCTGCCTGTGATCTGGGTTCAGATCATTCTGACGGCACCCATTCACTGCAGAGGATCCACTGGTGAGCAAGTGACGTGATGCTACATTTCTCCAAATCTGTTTTGAAGAAACAAACTCATCTATATCTTGGAAGCACTGAGGGTGAGTAAATGTTTAGATAATTTTTATTTTTGTTTAAATTTTAAACAAAAGTGTACTTATAGCAAGCATCAGTTTTCACAGCTGTTATGTAAGATAACGTTTGTTGTCTAAAAAGGTTTTGTCCAACTTATTAAAAAAAGCATAACTTTAGAAAACTGTGGTTGTCAAGCCATTTTAAAATAATTTTTACTAATCTAGTAGTTTTATGCAACATGCAGTAAATATTATAAATCATTAACACAATCATTTTGAATTAATTTTCATATCAGTAACAGTGTATGTGCATTTATACAGTTTTTGCAATAGTCAAGATTTTCCTTCTGTGCTTTCTTTACAGCGAGTTTTTTTTAAAGGCTTTTATGATTTTTTGCAAAAAAGCAGCGTTACTGAATGATTTTGATGCTTTCGTGTTGTCAGCCCTGTTCAGCTTACAGCAGCAGCACATTTAGAGCTGATCACTGGTCCCACGCGCATCTAAACAGTCACGACCTTACACAGAAAACAATGACTGATGCGCCTCCTCTCTCTCTACAGCACGGACTCCTCGGGGGATACAGAAAATGCCACAGCGCATCTCAGGAAGCCGATCCGCGGGTCAGAGCGAGCTGTGCGGCCCGGGGCGGGTTTGTCAGCGCTGCCGTGACTGTCCTTGGCCCCGTGACAAATTCACATTATGTAAGAATGTAAACTGAAGTGAATTGACAACAGCGCTAAAGTTAGTCCCGCTGTAACCGGGGAGTCCAGACCTATCATCCGTCAGAGGAAGAGCGAGAAACTCAGTTGTTACTACGATGAAGTTCAGTTCATTCACATTTGACAGTGATTACGTAATGGGTTTGTATTATAGACATTTTTAAATGAATTGAAAAACCTTTTTTGTACTATAACATTCACTGCACAAACTGAAGTGTAACAATGGGCCATTCACACTGCAAAGAATGATTTTCTTCCTCGGTATTTTCCAGTACAATTATCTAAACATTCTTAAATCATGATACATTTACTTGAGAAGCAAAATTACTTAAGATATTAGGTCTTTTCTGAAAAATGTATCAAAATAAAGTGACTTAAATCAAGAAAAAAAATGTCTGCAATTGAGGTCAGAACAAACCAATTTAATTTAAAGGGAAAACATTTATTTTTCTTACCCCAGTGGCAGACATTTTTTTTCTTGTTTTAAGCATCAAGTCACTTAATTTTGAAACATTTTTCAGAAAACAGCACTTGCTATCGCATAAGTAAATGTATTTTGATTTAAGAAAAAAACAAGACAAAAATACTTTTAAAATATATATATATATATATATTTTTTTTTTTTGCAGTGCAGAAATCATTATGGTTGTGATGCCACATGCAAATTTTATTACTCATTTCACGTGAAAAAAGCTTATCAGTGCTTATTTGCACATAATATAAATGTCTTAAAGGTAGAGTAGCAAAATAGCCAGTTTAATTTGAAGAAGAAAATATTTTTAAACTCAATTTCAGCTGATTTTGGGACAAGACATGGGGCGGTTTATTATCATTGAGATACTAATATAGCTTTAATTAATATTTTGAATTAGTTTTCATTTATATATTTTTCTGTTTTCATTTTAGTTTTATTAATTTTGTTTTGTGTTTTTTGTATTTTATGCATTTTTTAAATATGTTTATATAATTTTTATTAATTTTATTTCAGTTTTCGTTAATTTAGTACATCATAGACTAAATGAAAATGAGAAATGTTGCATTGGCAGTAGATGAAATGACAAGAAGAAATGAAATAAAAAAAAATTATTTTAGTTCAGTTAAAGTTCTCATTTCAAGTAAAGAAATTTTTTTTTTTTTTAAATGGTTTTAGTTTTGGTTAACCCTGGAAAGAAGCATTGTAAGTTTGTATAAATGTGTATGAATGCATTCTTATTAGATCTGAAACTAAAATAAAAAGCAACAATAGTGTCAAATTTTAAGGGGTATTGGAATCAAAAAAGGAAATTCAAAATGTTTATAATTTTCCTGTTGTGTTTGTTTCTCACATACTGTACAACTATCTTGAATATCATGCACAAGTCATATGGATGACTTTTATGGTACATTTAAGGTAGTTTGGTTAGTTAAAGCTCTGTTTTCTATCAGCTTTTATTGTATAAATAAGACAAGCTTGAACATTCTGCTAAATATCATCTTTTGTGTTTCACAGAAAAAGAAAAATCACAGGTTTTTAATGATATAAGGGTGAGTCAATGATGGCAGTTTTCATTTTTGGATGAACTAACTTCCAAATCCTAATCATTTTTGGTGGTTGTGATTGACAAACCCCTTTGTGAAGCTGGGTCATTCAGCTGTTTGTCATCTGATGCAGCAGGTGCAGAGCAACGCTCACAGTGGGTGTTTGGATGATAAACAGCGCGAGCTAATCACAGATCCCACTGTAATTCCTGACTGTTGATGAGTGCCCGGATCTGAAATCATAATCCTCAGGGATGTTAATATTACAGGCAGTAATGCGACACACGGCGGGAATGTTACAGTTACGCATCTGCCTCCTGCCGCCCTGCCATTCGTTTGAGAGACGCGTGCTATTTTGACTCACGGTGAGCAGAGGTACTCGTCTATCAGAGATTACTTGAGCTGGCCGCTTTTCACGTAATGAGATACTTTACAACATCCGCATGTGTTTGTGTGGCACTCTGGGCTTCGGTTGTTCTCTTCTGAGGTTTAGTTTGGACTTTTCTGAGATCAAAACTCAACTCAAAATAAATTACATTTTACAATATAATCTCACAGAAAACAGTTCCTTGCAATGCTTAGCAACACTCAAAACACTCTGCCAGGGTGGTGCAAAATTCAGAAAAATTGCCTCTTTTTCAAATCATTAGTGTGAATTTGAATTAGCCTCAACCCACAGGAAGTTGAACTGGAACTGAATTTGGAATGACAGGAAGAGGAATTTACTTTTTTGCAGTTCAGAGAAACCTTTGTTAAATATGACCCTGGAGCACAAAACCAGTCTTAAGTCGCTGGGGTATATTTGTAGCAATAGTCAAAAATACACTGTATGGTTCAAAATTATTGATTTTTCTTTTATGCCAAAAATCACTAGGACATTAAGTAAAGATCATGTTCCATGAAGATATTTTGTAAATTTCTTGCCGTAAATATATCAAAACTTGTTTTTTGATTAGTAATATGCATTGCTAAGAACTTCATTTGGACAACTTTAAAGGCAATTTTCTCTGTATTTTGATTTTTTTTGCACCCTCAGATTCCAGATTTTCAAATAGTTGTATCTCAGCCAAATATTGTCCTATCCTAACAAATCATACATCAATGGAAAGAGTATTTATTCAGCTTTCAGATGATGTATAAATCTCAATTTTGAAAAATTGTCACTTAAGACTGATTTTGTGGTCCAGGGTCACAAATCTTTGTCAAACCAACATTCAAAGTTTGTCTTGACCAGCTATGATTTTCTTGTTAAGAGTAACAGTTACGAATTTCTTTGAATTCCAATTCATTTCAAATTCAAATTTCAGTTCCACATTCTGTTGCTACCTCCATGAAAATTCTGAGCTGAACTGGAATTTAAGAGGCTGTCAGATTATTTTCTAGTCCAAATCTTATCAGTTTCTTTGAGGGAAATGACAAAAGCATAAAAGTTTCATTACTGTCCTGTATGATGGCATCAGTTGTTCTGTCATTCATAATTTGCCTTAAATTTGCCTCCACACTCAAATTCTGCAGTCTTTGAACATGAGACTTGAGACGTTATCTTGTTCATGTTCACCTCTCAGACACACATTAATGTCACGTGTCAATCCCATGATCCTCTCTGCTGGTCCCTGTGACCACAGACAGTGCTGAGGGTCTGCAGACAGACGGCTCTACAGCTGCAAACACAACAACAAACAGCTGAGCCGCAGACATAAAGACAAGACCAGCTGAACTACTGCTCTCTGATGGACAGATCATAGGGAAACTGATATATACTGTAACAATTCTGATTGGTGGATCTCTGTTTGGTAGATTGTGGCAAACAATCATGATGAATGAGCCATGTACTCCAATAAAGCACTGTGAGTCAAGTTAATCTCCTAATATATTCACAATAAACAAAAGATAAATATATTGTATTTAATGTTAAATTATATGTAAATTTGAATGTTTAAATCTAATTTAAGTGTGTGTGTGTTTAATGAAGTTAGACAAAAACTTTTAAATTAAAATACATGAATAAATGTAAAACATATTGGTTTATTCCTATAAGCAATGGCCCATGGCTTTTAATTCAATACATAATTAACTTCAAATCAAGTTTGTTTTGTAATTTTGTGATTTGTTTTAGAACTAGTTAGTTTGGTTTATGGCTAAAAACATTACTGTAGATTTTTAATCAAACCCCTATAAGTATGCTATAAATATATAGCTCTTTTGCGCTTCATAGAGTTTGAGGTTAATATGCTGCTAATCTAATAACAGGATACTTTACTAAGCATAGATATATAGATATTAAAAGCATAGAAATACAAATTGTATTAAGTAATACATATTTAATCTTTCTGAGTTTGACGCTGCCAATCTTTTGAGAAAGCCTTCATGTTATGGGCTTATGATGTTCACTGATTAGAGTAAAATGTTATACTAAACCATCTGTACTGGCCATACTGTGTAGATTTTTGTTAAAGGAATTAATGTAGAAGATTCTGTAGGCTAATCTTAATCTGAAGAGACATTAAGCAACAGCTCAATCAGAGCAGCAGACTCCAGCAAACACCTACAAATATGGATGTTGTGTTTCGTCGAGTCCGTGTGACCTAATGCATTTCATAATTCATCTTTTTTCACTTACTAACTGATCGTTTCCTGACCTTTTGACCTTTTTGTATATTTCCACTGATAGTGCAGATAACAACTTTAAACTAGCAGAATCATGTGGAATAATGTATAAATATTACAAAAAAAAAAAAAAGATAGGTTCACCATCTGATCATCTGCCATCAAAAAACAGAAGCATCAATGGTCAGCTGTAATTTCAATTTATCCTGTTATATA
Organism: Tor tambroides; assembly: GCA_021397915.2. Classification (NCBI taxonomy): domain Eukaryota; kingdom Metazoa; phylum Chordata; class Actinopteri; order Cypriniformes; family Cyprinidae; genus Tor; species Tor tambroides. The sequence continues at coordinate 29,665 of JAFVLL020034761.1, read as the reverse complement.
ATGAAGCCTCAGTATCATTTATTTACAGAACATCTAACTGCCTCGAGGGGAACATTTTATTTCCTTCTCATCTTGTCTTGCTTTTTTCTTTAAGATGATACACTATACTGTCGTTTGGTTTGGTGTTATGTTGTTTTCTGTTTAGTTACGTTGTAAAGTCATTATTAAGGATGTTTATCTAAATCAAGCAGTTCAGTTTCTTGACAAAGCATTGCATGTACCATGAATAATCAGTTTACAAGTAAATCAATATTTGTGCCTAAACGTTGCTGGTGTTTTTGTGCCTCTACAGTTCTTCTTTCCAGCACAGGACCCTCTTATTATCAAGAAACATTTTGGCTGTATATGTGACGAACTGGCCTCCTGATCAAGCCGTTTCCTCAGTAAGACTTGTTTTTAAATCTTACTAACCCTAAACTTTTAAATAGTAGTGTACTGTATGTGTTTCTTTGGAGATTTAAAAGTTCTTGACACCTTATTATAGGTTTTTTAATTGGTTCTTCAGATCAGTATTGCACTTGGTTTCTAGGGTCAAGCACTAGTACATCAATGCTTTTCTAGAGAACTAGAGAATAAAAAGTAATATTTTCAGCTTAAGCTTTTGTCCTCAGGCTGTAAAGCTCCTGTTTTGGTTTTTATTGGAGTCTTTACATTTTTGGAGTATGTTGCTTGTATTTGTTTAGCTGCCTCTTTGTTTTTTACGAGTCACACAAACCGGCACCTGTTTTACAAAGAAAAAGAGACTATGTTCAGAATCTCAAGTTCAGAATTTCTGCAGTATATAGTATGAATATTGTGCATATGTGCAGTTTTCTGCATGCATTTTAACACCCCTTAAAAATATCAGGCGTTAGGATACTTTAAAAAGAGTAGTTATTATAGAAATAATACCTTTAAAAATATATATTAGTAAGTGTGAATTGATTGTAATGATTTTGGACACTTAATTGCAGTTAATTGATAATGCATTAGAGTTTAAATTTATATTAACTCAAGAGTGTTTTTTGTAAGCACATATCTATATGTAGGTTTATGTGTACTTTTATAATTACTTTAATATGTGACCCTGGAGCACAAAACCAGTCTGAAGTCGCTGTGGTATATTTGTAGCAATAGCCAAAAATACATTGTATGGGTCAAAATTATCCATTTTTTTTGCCAAAAATCATTAGGACATTAAGTAAAAATTATGTTCCATGAAGATATTTTGTAAATTTCTTACCGTAAATATATCAAAACTTCATTTTTGATTAGTAATATGCATTGCTAAGAACTTCATTTGGACAACTTTAAAGGTGATTTTCTCAATATTTATTTATTTTTTTTGCACCCTCAGATTCCAGATTTTCAAATAGTTGTATCTCAGCCAAATATTGTCCTATCCTAACAAACCACACATCAATGGAAATCTTATTTATTCAGCTTTCAGATGATCTATAAATCTCAATTTCGAAAAATTGACACTTAAGACTGGTTTTGTGGTCAAGGGTCACATATATGGTTAAAGTGTACTGCTGACAAGCATTTAACATAGTTTAGTACATCTTAAATACAATTAAGCACACTTCTTGTTCTCAAGAGCTTACCTCCTACATGATAGCTGGATGCCATTTGCTAATAGTGAAATGTGATTGTGTGACGATAAAGCTTGCATACTACTGTTTGAAATCATTACATAATGTGTACTCCTGGAAATGCTATTTTTAAAAGTAGTATTTAGCATGGTGTGCAGTATGCAGCAGGCTAGTATTACATTCCGATCATAGCTGAGAGCGAGAGGGAAAAACGCAAGAGATGTTGCTGACGCGAAATGGGTAAAAGAAGCAAATGGCTCACAAGAGCAATCAATCGTCATTATCCGGACAGAAGCGCTCTCTCTCTGGGAAAGCAGATGAGGCTCTGAAGACACATTAGTGTGTAATGTACCTTCACTGTGTCATAAACAAACAAGCCTCTTCAGACAAACACACAAGGCATTTTCTCGTTTTACTGACTACAGCAAACCACCGTAATGAAGCTTTAAACTCTCGTTCCAGAATCACTGGAGCGTTTGAGCGCTTTAACCCTGTAGAGCCCAACATATGAAATAATAGTCAGAAAAATCTCTCCTTTTTTTAATGGAACTGTGCATTGAAACTTTAGACATTTAATATATATATATATAAAGTTTGCATGTGTTTTTTGAGTATCATATTTGATACATCAGGCTTTTATGGCACATAATATCACAGTATAGCAGATACTTACATAAAATCATATAAATATCAGTTGTCACTCTGTATCTCCCAATAATATGTCTTAGTAAGATAATTAAATGCTTAATTTTGTGATCAAAACATATAATACAATTCAATACAATACAATGATAATCGAAAGAGGAACAAATAAACGCTCCTCAAAATCCTGATGGATCATATTTCATACATTTGAACACATCATCTTGAAATATTACTAACAATACAAAAGTTATTCTTATATTTCCTTTATAAAAAGGACATGTGAGGTACGAGCTGAAGGTGGACGTTTGTACAATTATAAAAGTTCGGTAAAAAGTCTAAACTATCAATCAGATGACAGAAGGCATGTTGTGTGTGACAGGTTTTATAAATGTATCAAATGTGGTTCTGCAGGCTTTAAATGGATAAACGTATGTCTGCTCTTCCAGGAGGCAATGCTGTATGAATAATTAGGCTTCATTCTAATTACAGCTGTAAAGGGTTTTACAGCCTGATAAGAGACACTATCCATCTCATTTCTAATGAAAACCATCAATGAACTGGTGCCTCAGCAGACCTAAAAATGCTGATCTGAGGAACCCAAGAACCATACAACCAACTAAGGATCTCTAGTGGAACCAAAACTTGTTGTTTGAAAATTGTTTGAAAATGGTTATTTGAGTCAATAATCCATAACAACACTTCCTCCAGTAAAAAAGTCCATCTCCTATTGTTTTCTCACATCAAAATTCACCAACATATATGGTTTTATCTCTTCTTGACTGTTTTGGCTTTTAAACAGTGTTTGATCTGTGCAGATTTCTCTCCTGATTCAGACCAGATGACTTTTCACTGGAGAAAGCATTATTATGGATAGAGGACTCACACTGTAGCTGAAAGCAATATTTTGAAGTTAAAAACAGTTTAATGATGGATTTGTTTCTTATAGACACAGCTTTTCACTTCAAAAGTCGTTAATTGATGGACTGGAGTGGTGTGGATTACTTGTGGATTATTGTGATGTTTTTATCAGCTGTTTGGACTCTCATTCTGACGGCACCCATTCACTTGATTGTAATTTTTGGGTGAGCTATTCCTAAATCATCTGTATGACATCAGTTTGTCATTTTTTGTGCATTCAGCAACTTTTTGCATTGCATCATTTACTTTTTCAGAATTGCATGGTGCAAAATATAATATTTTATATTGAAAAGGAGATATTATTCTTTATATTATAAGATGTTATATTATATAGCAAAATATCAATGTTTTGTTAACAGAAATTTTAACCGTTTTAATATCACTCTCTGAATAATTGTTTTTCAGGAACTTTTTCAGGATGAAGATGGATGTCACGGTTTTTTGTGGCAGCACACATTTCTGCCCCAGAAATGAACCTAGTGTAAACACGCTCAGCAGATCTTTAAAGAGCAGGTATAAACCTTCATACCATAAGCCATAAGCCAGTACTACAACAGGTGAAGCATGCAGCCAATAAAAGCCCAGTAAATAGTGCTCCAGATCCAGTGAGTGAGAAGTGCACTGAGCTGAAGTTCAGCTGATGTTTCTCAGCACCTGTGCTGCTCATGTCACAGCGCCGCTATTTTTGACCCTTCACTCCAGGACGCTTTTACTCTGCCTGTCAGTACCTCCTAGAGCTCAAAATCACTGGCACAAACATTTGTGTGCCAAATATCATTTGTGAGATAGCATCACAGTTTAATTTACTTTTTATCTGTCACTCAGTTGGCAAACAGTGATGTGACTGCCAGACTGTTAGAAAGTGAAAAATGACCTAAGCATGTGAGAAAACATCAACATTACCAAACTGAAACTGCAGAACATGACAACAGATTTGTTTACATTCATATAAACTGCCACAGTATTTTCTGTCATTTACACAACTTGGTTTTGAGTTTCAAATGAATCAGTAAGTAAATGAAAGGATGAAGAACTGCAATAGGAACATTGCATTGTATATTGGCACCAATATGATTTGACTGAAAACTTTAAGGTAGCAATTAAACGTTAAAGTTTTCAGTTAAATGGGTTAGTTTGTGTTTCTTGAGCACATTTCACTATAACAAACACCAGTGCAAGATCCTTAAGAAATGATTAGTTCATGCACATACAAAGAGTTTGAATTTCAAACATTGGAATGATTGGAAACTTTTGATATTTGGCGATTAATGTGCATCAATCTTGTAAAACGTATGCGACGTAATTCGCAAGTTAATTCAAGTTACTTTAACGCGTTTTTAGAATTTCAAACTCTTCTGCGCGCGAATAATATTCCGATTTATCCACCGGCTTTAAGCGGTTTTAACATCAAATGTTCTAGAACACTTTAAGAGTCCGTCATTAATGAAATGTAATAAACACTTGAATAATTTCAGCTTGTGCGTTTGCGCGTCTTACCGGAATCGCGCGTCGGAGACTCCAGGCTCCCTCTATGCTCTGCGTGTCTTAATATCGAGTGAAGTGAGAGAGACGGTCGGTCAGGTCAGTCAGAGCTGTGAGAATGTGAAAGCGAAGCTCGTGACTCTGAAGTGCTCATCAATAATGATGTGGCTGACAGCAGCTGCTGTTCGGCTGTGGGTCTGTGCCAATCACCGCGGTGCCGAGGCGTCTCCAAACCCGCCCGAGCTCCACCGGGTCACCAGCAGCTCCAGCAGCGTCCTAAAATAACTCCTGCAGCGGGAATCCTGCTGTGCTCGACGAGAAAACATCGCGAGCGGCTTCACAAAACACAGGAGTAGCGACTCCGAGCCGTTCAGTAAAACATTGCCTCACAGTGATCCTGTTACCATCGATAAATACTGTCTATAAACAACAGCAGTTTTTTAATGTATAAATATATCTAATATTATATTAGTATGGTTTATACTAGAATTATTGAATGAATTATGTATACATACACAATATTAATATTCTCAAGGATTTGATACTTTTATAAAAATATATTAAGTAAAGGCTGATTATTATCACTGATAATTTACAAGAATTAGGATATATTAATATTATCATTATGTATTTATTGTATGTATTTTCTATATTAATATTATCATAATATGTATTTTAATGTTTATGTATTAGTTTAATCTTGAACTCATTATATAATTATTTATGAATTAATATAATAAATACAATAAATCCACTAATTTACAGAATAATTGTAATAATTTATAAATAATTTTAAATAAATTATAGATATTAGCTTAGAAATGACAGGTATTTCATACTTTTATTAAAAAAATGTATAGGCTAATTATTATTATTATTATTATTATTATTTACTAGAATTAGCCTGTATTAATATTATAGTATATATTAAATATAATATGAATGTAGTTTAAAGTATAATTATTGAATGTATTAATAACTCTTGCATGATTAATAATTATATTTATAAATTGTAATATATACAATAAATGCATTATAATTAACCATTTTAATTTCAAATAATAAATCAAATATATTTGCAAACAAATTACGAGTGTTTAATACTTTCATGAACAAAATAATCTATGTGTAGGCTAAGTATTATTATTATTTATTAGAATTAAAATAGTATATATATTATATAATTATATATAATAATTAATATAATAATATGCAGGTAATGCACTATAATTGACAAAATATTTTCAATAAGTTATTCATAGTTTTAAATAATTATAGATATTTGCAACTAAATTCCAAGTATGTAATACTTTTATAAGCAAAATCATTTTGTGTTTTAGACTAATTATTATCATTATGATTATTTACTAGAATTAGGCTTCCAGTATTTAGCATGCTGAAAATATTTGCAGAATTCATTTCTCATAAGTTCAGAAGCATCTGGCTTACCATCCAGAGCATTATATTTTACCGTATAAAAAATGGACACCATGCAGTAAGTTAAATGCAAAAATCCGGCCCTATTCCCCTAGTTTATTTGTAGGCCAGTTTTGTCTGAGGAATTTGTCCCACATATAAACTGAATTCCTAATGAGTGACAGACTGTACAGTATATCCCAGATGAACGCCCAGGAGTCAACAGCACAAGCACATCTCTCTCATATGTCTGTTTTGTTTGTGTATAATGTAATTAGGACTAACAAGCTCTTCCGTCATGACTTATAATGAAAACAGCTCATGGATAATTCAAGAGCTTCTCGTGGGAAAACGCAGAGCAAAGCGGGCTATTTAGATCATGTTTACATCGCAAATGGATTCTTCTCTTTTATTTATTTGATTATTATTAGTCTCCCAACTATAAGTACATGGTTCATACCAGTGTTATTTTAGAATCCTTGAGATAGTTTCAGTTCTCAACAGTTTTCTCCATCATCTGTGATATTCAATATTCCAGTAGGTGGCGCTGTGAGTCACACATTAGATCTGACTCCAGTGTCTCAGCAGTGTAATTAATATTCATAAGCGTCTATCCTGTAAAGGTGTCAGTGCTGTGATTGGTCAGTGTTCTCGCCCAGTGAAGCTGTTCATTAAATACATCTTCCTTCTTTCATTTATATATTCATGATATTTGCATGGCACTATTCACATGTATTTTCAATTTCAGTTCAGTTTTTCCCCTCACAGTAAACGTACCATCATTTAAATACCATAACCAGACTATTATAATATCAACAGAAGCTTTTCAGATGAACAGAAACTGAATGTAAAAGACAGAACGGTCACTTGTACCATATCGCATCAGCCTTCATAGTCAAATACATAATCTTGTGTGTATATATTAATATTATTAAATGTGTTTTAAATATTATTATATTTACATAATTTCTACTATAATTATTGAATGAATTAATAATTATAAATATTTATAGATTAATATAATAAATGCACTATATTTAATCTTTAAATAAATCAGTAATAATTGCAAATACATTCATTTTTGTATGAATTATTAATTATAAATATTATATAAATATTTATAAATGAATGTGAAATACAATAAATTACAAAACTGTAAATTGCTAAATCTTATAAACAATATATTTTTTAATAATATTATGAATCATAAATTTGAAAATAAATTACAAGTAGTTAATACTTTTATAAACAATAATGATTATGTATGGGCTAATTATTTATTATAATTAAGCTATATTAATATTATAATAGCATACTGTAGATCTATTTTAACTTATTAATATAGTTTAATATATAATTCCTGAATGAATTAATTAATAATGATTTATAAAGTAATATAAACAATTAATTCACTATAAGTTCACTAAATATTTTAATAAAGTGTTCATAATTTAAAATAATAAATTATAGATATTTGCAAATAAATTACAAGTATTTAATACTGTACTTTTTTAGAAGCAAAATAATTGTGTTATGCATGGGCTAATTATCATTATGATTATTTACCAGAATTTCTATAATGGAATTTCTAGAATTTTGGTATTTATATAATAATAATAATAATAATAATAAAACATATTAAATATAAAAGACAAAATAGTCTTTAGTAGCAGTTTGCATTAGCTGCTCAGTTTCAGTCTGTTTTACGATCACACAATAACATCCAGTTTAATTCTCTATATATTCACAAAACCTCACAAGACAAGCGGTCATAAATCGTCCCGGTGTAACGACAACACGTCTCGCTTTTACTGCATCCAGTCCTGAAATATAGATCTGTCCGGCCTGTGAAGGGAATGCTCAGATGGAGCTTGCTTTATCTTTATCAGTGTTTTAATCTATCAGCTGGTGTTCTGGTTCCTGAAGCTCAGATGATTGTGAATCACTGTGAAACCCTCCACATGATCAGATGCAGCTCATTTAACCACAACACAGCTGATAAGACACAGCAGGCATCTGGCTGTAACAATTGTAATCATATATTTAGAGCCAATCTGGGACGAAGAATAGTTTAGGGGGTTATTGAATCATTTTGTATTTATTTATCGAAATAATAACATATACAGGTAACTCTGTCGCCAGCTTGACTGAGGTTTGTTACTGAGACAATAATGCATGTGTGCTATATTAATGTAAAATGGGACTGTGCACATAAATTATCCAACTAAATATTCCCCTATTATTAAGGACAATATTTCAATATTTGAAGGCCCCTCAAGATATTATGCTATGATGACAAAGCTTTATACTTTTTTTTTTTTTAACAGAAACTATTAGTAGCATTATAGTAAAAAAAAAAAAAAACTTATATATATATATTTGTAAGTTTGTAATTACAGGGTTTTTTGTTGTTCACTGACAAATAGCAGTTTTTTCTTGATAAAATATTACACACACACACACACACATACACACAAATACATACATACATGATGCATACATATATACATATATTAAATTCATTATAAAAAGTTTCATTACTTAATATTTATATTTATAGTGTTTTTTAATATATATATATATATATATACACACACATTAGTGCTGTCAAACGATTAATCGATTAAAAACTTTTATTTTGGATGCGATTAATCGTGATTAATCATTTGAGAGCACTAATATATATATATATATATATATATATATATATATATATATGTATATATATAATTTATTTGTTTGTTTATTTTACTTTATAGTCCAAAAAGTTCTTTCAGGAAAAACGTGAAAGTATGGTTGGCAACAATATACTATATAATACAAGGCTAGAGCTGTTATGCAAACAAGTCACGTGCTGCGTTCGTCCAATCGTCAGAGCTTCTTTAATCTTTCACATATGTATGTATGTATGTATGTATGTATGTATGAATGTATGTAAATCCTGTAAACAGCCCCATAGAAGTGTTCTGAGGCCCCCTAGTGGCTCCAGGCCCCCAGTTGAGAGATTAAGACTAAAAAAACAGTCTAAAAACTCCACTTGGATTAAAGGAGTGACCCACGTCATATTTAGGGTGATCTCTATATCTGCCGGTTTGAACAGTAAATCCAACAATAAATCTGGCTTACTTTCATAAAGCATGCAGTGAACAAACATAGTACCACATTACAATTAGCTAACAGGACGTTCATATTGGGTTCAAAATATCCTCTGAAATTCTACCCATAAGCCCCCGCTAATCCACACAAAAGCCTCCACGGACTCGATGGGAAAAGTGGCAAGCTGTCCTACTTCAGACCTGGATATCATCCACCTTGTTAGACTTTAGACAAACACGCACGTTTGTGACCCTCCGACAGAGCGCTTTCCCAGCAGCCCTTGAGGTGGAGCTGCTGAAAGGTGAAACTGCCTGTGATGTATTTTTCACCGTGTTTGTGTGATCAGATTGTATTTAGCACAATGTGGCGAGTTCCTGCCAGCTCTCTGATGCCCATCTGTGTGTGTGTGTGTGTGAGCTGAAGGCTGGATTACGTTACTGATGGAGTGCATGCGTGCCGGTCCTGGCACACGCCTCATGCGTCCCTGTGAGCCAAGTCCGCTGGGAAGCTGTTCTAGTTCTGGTATGTGGGAACGGGTCCGGTTGCGCTTCATGCTGGGATATTCATATAATTGATTTTTGTGGAAGCGGTTGCCATGTAAACTATCCAGTGAAACACATATAAGTGCACTGCACTTAAACTCGGGTTATTATCAGAGAATAGGAACGTTTCACACTTATAATTTAGAAAGCACAGATTTTTAGCCAGTTTTTGTGGCATTAATCCCGCATTATGGTGCTTAATGGTGCTGTGTGTGTGTGTGTATATATATATATATATATATATATATATATATAAAAAATTTTTTTATTTATTTTTACTCTACAAAAGCATAAAAATACCATATTATGTTTGTAGATATTTACAAAAGGCTAAGTTCACATACTTGTTTCTCTGAAAAACAATGCTACAGCCAGGCCAGTGGTTCTATTTTTGAAATGTGTGTTCCGTGTCGGAATGTCTGTTTTCTTTTGGTGTGATTCTGCACTGGATAGTTTGCAAAATCTGCAATGAGATGCCATTATTACAATTTTAACTGAGGGTGCTATTGATTTCGTTTGAGGGTGCTTAATAGAACCGGGCCTGCATGGAAGTCAGCTAACGAACTGGCTCAGAGATCACAGATTCTACCCGACCGAAAAAGTCTCGGCATCCATCTAAAAAGCTCTATGGCCAGGGACATATTAAAACACTGATAAATCAAATCATCAGCTTACAGTCAGGGTTGCCTGGTCTGTGAAATAAAACCAGCCCAAATGCTTTAAAAACTAGCCCAATCACTTTTCTTCCACAGTGTTCCCCTCCATCAGGGGTCTTCTCCATCAAAAACGTATTCTGTGATCACTTTAACCTGAGAAAAAAAGAGGCAACAGTATAAAGGTAGCCCAATTCCACGGTAAAACCGCACACTTGGCAACCCTGCTTACAGTGTAAGGCTCATTGCACTCCATTGTCAGTTATGCTCCTTCCTGATGAGTGCCTTCAATCTGGCAACCGGCATGAGCAGTACCCATTTCAACTACTAGATACTGCACCTTTAACTTCTGCAGTGTATATTATGGCTAGATATTTAGCAATCGACAGCCAATCAAATGCCTCAAATGCATTTGAGGGGGAAAAATGTAAAATGGTGACGAAAACACCTGAATTGGAGTGAGAACGTCTTACCTAATGTTGTCAAAAGTACCAACTTCGGTACCAGTCAGTACTGAAATTTTCAAAACATCAATTTCCTTCTAACATTTGATCACTGTTGAGCCAATTCTTAAACGTCTCTGATTGACCAATGTGTTCATGCACTTGACAGATACGATTGTAATTGGCTACTGTGATAAAGCCTTCACACTCTTCACCGAGCGCACACACAGAAGCACACGGGAGTGTTTGAAACCCACATCTGTCAACGGATCCATCTATGTGCAGAAGTAGAGATGGGCAGAGGCTCTCCAATCTGTGAAAGAGTGCATAAAAAGATTGAGGAGTACTTTAAAAACAACTTTCCTCAATGTCAAATTGCAAAGGCTTTGCAAATCTCATCATCTACAGTGCATAACATCATCAATAGATTCAGAGAAACTGGAGAAATCTCTGTGTGTAAGGGACAAGGCCGAAGACTTTTGTTGGATGCCCGTGGTCTTCAGGCCCTCAGATGGCACTGCATCACTCATCGGCATGATTCTGTCATTGACATTACTAAATGGGCCCAGGAATACTTCCAGAATCCACTGTCGGTAAATACAATCCGCCGTGCCATCTGCAGATGCCAACTAAAGCTCTATTATACAAAAGGGAAGCCATATGTGAACATTGTCCAGAAGCGCCGTCGTGTCCTGTGGGCCAAGGCTCATTTAAAATGAACTGTTTCAAAGTGGAAAAGTGTTCTATGGTTAGACGAGTCCAAATTTGACATTCTTGCTGGAAATCACGGACGCCATGTCCTCCAGGCTAAAGAGGAGGGAGACCTTCTAGCGTGTCATCAACTTTCAGTTCAAAAGCCAGCATCTCTGATAGTATGGGGGGGGGCATAAGTGCATACGGTATGGGCAGCTTGCATGTTTTGGAAGGCACTATGAATGCTGAAAGGTATATAAAGGTTTTAGAGCAACATATGCTCCCCTCCAGATGACGTGCATTTCAGCAGGACAATGCAAAACCACATACTGCAGCTATTACAACAGCATGGCTTTGTAGTAGAAGAGTCCGTGTGCTGAATTGGCCTGCCTGCAGTCCAGATCTTTCACCTATAGAGAACATTTGGTGCATTATTAAATGGAAAATACGTCAAAGATGACCACAAACTCTTCAGCAGCTGGAAACCTATATCAGGAAAGAATGGGACCAAATTCCAACACCAAAACTCCAGAAACTCATAACCTCAATGCCCAGACGTCTTCAAACTGTTTTGAAAAGAAGAGGAGATGCTACACCATGGTAAACATGCCCCCATCCCAACTATTTTGAGACCTGTAGCAGGCATCAAATTTGAAATGAGCTCATTTTGTGCATACAATTGTAAAATTTCTCAGTTTAAACATTTGTTATGTTATCTATGTTCTATTGTGAATAAAATATTGGCTCATGTGATCTGAAATTCTTTTAGTTTTCATTGTATTCAAATTTAATAAATGTCCCAACATTTCTGGAATTCGTGTTGTACATGACAATTGCATTTTGGGGCTCTGAAAACGCAATCTTTTGAAAAGAGTTTCAAAGTGGAAGTTTTTAAAAACAATACAGTTATTGTCTCTTTGTAAACAACAAAACTATAAATTTGTGAAAATGTTGGCATCATGCATATGTGTATTACATGTTCAGTAGAGTACAGCATGTGCAGGTGTGTAGTGTTTTTTTACAAAATGACATTGCCAACTACTGGCCTGGCATGCATAATACAGCGTTTTTTTTTTCCATTTTAACAAGGATGGTTTTGACAACATTGTCATCCGTACGTGAAAAAATGCAAAGGAAAAACTTCTGTTTTTAGTACATCATAGTCACGTAAACAAACGGTAAATGTTTTAGCATGTTGCTATGTAGTTGTTTGGGGTTCTGAGTTGTTGCTAGGGTGCAATGCGGTTGCTTTCATTATCTATGTGGGGTTTTAATGCATTGCTATGCAGTTGATTTAATTATTCTATTGGTTATTTAATGTTTTCATTTTTTTTTGTACATCATTTTTAATTTTTTACTAAATTTGTACAATAGTGTATGTTAAATATAAAAGACTTACCCGAACCATTACAGTTTGGGTTAGCAGGCTCTGTGTGAGACAGGACTTGAGTGCTTTTTTTAAAAAGATTTTCAGGACCAGATCTTTTGAGGAATGTTCTCTGCATGACTGCATTCAGTTCAGAGATGCACACAGACCTCAGTTACATTATGACAGCAGCATTTAGCCGCCTGGTAAATAACACTGATGGATAAATGGACTCTAATGTGCTACATTTACCTAGCCGGGGCAGATTTAGTCCGGTCACTCCTAAAGATCACGCCACACACTCTGCAGCCTCTCCTACAGGCCTGTATCATTTAATTCCGGCCCATTAGAGCCGCACTCTTAATAATGGAGCAATGGGCAGTTTGCTTAGATTAAAAGCTTCCCTCTCAATAGGGTCGTAATAACAGAAGCACAGTCTAGCTCTCCAGACCGGCCGAGTGCAGTTCGTGTGTGTCTCTCTCTTGCCGCTTGCATAATGATCTGCTCGCTGTACTAGCCCGGTGTCTTTCTCTATAATTCACTCATTTACTCAGCTTCATGCCCTTTGCAGGGAATGCCATTATTATTATTATAATATTCATAAAAGCCACATTGTATTATATAATTGGGGCCTTGTAGAATGAGTTCCACAATAATATGTCATATTCTTGCCAAGATTAGTATTTAGAGATGTGGTTAAATTATTTTCTTGTTTAAATGTTGTTTTTCTAAACACAAAATGGTCTTACTTTCCAGTCAACATCCTGGAAATTAGATAAAATTACTGAAGAAGCAAAACTGAATATGATTGCTTTCAGAAAATATATCTTAGAAGTTTATTTAACTTACAACAAGAAAAATATTTACTGGGGTAAGTAGATGTTTAGTAAGGTTTATGATTAAAAGGTAAGAAAACGAACAATTTACAAATGAACAAAAATATTTTTGTTTGAAAAAAAGATAAAAGTATTCATTAAGAATTAAGTTTTATTTTCTTTAACAGTGTACAAAATTTGCTGCCTCTAGGGATGGGTGATATAACCAAAATCTTATATCACAATATGAGTCATTTTATTTCACAATAACAATATATATCTTTTAATAAGGTTTTTATTATATCAAAATTTTGGTTACCATAAAAAAAAGAAAAAAGTGGAAAAACTCAAGCTCACTGAAGATAAGTATACAGGCAGATATGAAATAAGAATAAGAAACTAATTTCAAGCAATAGGACAAAAACTACAATAAATAAATAAGAAATGCTACTTAGTCGCAGTTGCAGTCGCTATGTAGTTGCTATGAAGTTTCTATGATGATCTATGAGGGTTTTTCAAGTACATTGCTTTGCAGTTGACAAGGTGTTCTAGGTGTTGCTATGAGGTTGCTATGCAGTCTTTATGAGGTTGCTGTGGCAATCTCTGGGTTTTTCTACTGCGTTGCTTTGTGGTTGACAAGATGTTCTAGAGATGTTGGTTTGGGGTTGCTATGCAGTTTCTATGGTGATCTATGTGGTTTTCCTAACTGCAGTTATGAGGTTGCTATGAAGTCGTGATGGAATTGTTATGTGGAATGTCAATAGGACCCATGATTTACTTCTGCTGAGTTATGCACAAAAATTGAACCCACACACTGTCTCGAAGTAAAAGTTTAACAACTTAAACACCCTGAAATAGAGCGAACGTAACACTCGCTGCAGGAGCCCAAACACGACTAACGGCCGGGGCGTCACATGCCTGTGATGTCAGCACATTTCCACAGTCGCGATTGGCCGAGCTCAGCGTGAGGGGGGCGGGGTGTCGCCGGGTGCCGCGAGGTCTTCCGACCCCTTTAGCTTATTTTAAGCCAAAAACGCCTCCGCAAATAAACCTCCCCCACCGAGAGGAGTAATTGGTGTAGTATCTCCCAGCACTAGCATGAGCTCATGTCTGCGCCGCACTGCCAGCGCTCCGCGGGACAAACCCATTTCCATGAGCCGCTGGGCCACAGACTCCAATCTTAATGACCTACAGTTTCAAACTCATAAAGTTCACTTTGTATTTGTCAGGACAGCTCTTGAAAGGGGATCTTTTCTAGAATAATACATTTAAAACTGTATTAAGTGATTTTGTGTTAATTGAGTGCCAAAGCTGCACACTGAGTAGCCTAAATGGCGTTATTGCATACTGCCTTTCGCCAATATGCAGTATGTGTGCAATACACAGGCGACCTATTACGTTTTGTGAAAGTGCATGAAATACTTTATTCAACAATGCACTTACATTTACATTTACTAATTTAGCAGATGCTTTTAAAGCAGTTTACATATGAGGATTCACTGTGTACTATCTTTACATTTCTAGTGCAAAAATGAGCTGCATCAAATGCTGTTATATTCTTCTGGACTCAATTGAAATTATTTTTTAAAACATTAGCACAATAAATTGCTCATAAATCCATAGTTATAAAAAATATTTCATTCAAAAGTCATGATTTTACAAATAATTTACATTGAAATTTGTACTGCTTGTGTTTCATGAGCCATTATTTGACTGGACTGCAAATGTTATGGCATTTTTACACAAAATTGCAAAAAATGCAACGTTCTTGCCAGGACGTTTCAAGGGGAGACTGAAAACAATAGGCGAGATGAACGTGTGTTATGGCACACATATTTTATTTTAAAAGGTATTTATTTAAATGACCATTTATTTTATTTATTTATTTATTTATTTTTTATAAAAATGTGCTAACTCGAATTTAATGATAGCAATTAAAGCCGTGACTTTTAACATTTTTCCATTTTTATCTGATTCAACTCTCAAAGGTTAATATAAAAAAGTTTATTATAATAATAACTGCACTGCAAAAATAGTTTCTTCATAGGATTTTTGACTTTCCATTGCAAATATCTAAAAATTCTTAAATCAAAATAAATGTACTTGTGAAGGAATGCTACTTAATAACTTCAGTCTTGTTTTCTGAAAATGTACCAAAATTAAGTGATTTTATGCTTTTAAAAAAGTCTGCCATTGGGGTAAGAAAAATACAATTGTTTTCTATGTAAGTTAAGTTCAGTTTTCTTATCTCTCTGGCAGATTTGTTTATTGTTTAAAGCACAAATGTACTTATTTTGCAGAAAACAAGACTTAATATGTAAAAGACTAAGATATTTGTAATGGAAAACAAGTAAAAATAAATAAATAAATAAATAAATAAAAAATGCAGTGTGGGCATCCGTGAAAATGAAAAGTAATAAAGTCATGTGACGACTGTTGAATAATTTTTACTGTTTCACTCACTCTTTAAAAAATAAAAAGTATTATCTTTGTATTGCATTATGAACATAACTTACCAAGACCTTTTTTTTGTCTTGGAAATCTTCCAATTTGTGTCCAAAATTCCGTTACATAAATTATTTTACAAAATGTTGAACTGCAAATGTTATGGCAGTTTTACACAAAAATTCCTTTAAAATGCAAAGTAACCGCTCTTATGTTATATTCTTTAATTTTGACAGGACACCATATGAGGAGAGACAGAAAATGATAGCAGAGATAACTTGATAACTTGAACTCGAGTAAAGTTGAACTTGTAGGTCATGTGACACCAGTGTGGTATATTAGCTTTGAAAGGTGTATCACTAAATAATGTGTGGACTCTTTCACATTCTCTTTTTTTATGAATACAAACCCCTGAAAACTGGTGTAGAAACAATTTTTACTCAAAAACTGTAAATTACACAATTACAAAGAAATGGCAAGTAACACCAAGATGAATGTAGATGAGCAGTTTTTCGATAATATTTGACCATTGTGTTCACAGTGCGTTGTGGGGCCAAAAATGAATACCACGGTAACATTTAGAGTTGGTTTAGAGCGTGTTCAGAGCAGGACTAGGTCATGATTAATGCAGCAGCAGCGGCGGTAGTGATTCGAGTGCTTCGTGGTGAACAGAATGCCATTAACCTGTGACGAGCGTGTCTGTAGTTAATCTTTAATGCAAATCGTATTTCTGTAATTGTAGCGTGCTGATGTGACATGTTATGTTCCCTGAATCCTGCCATGTGTTTCATGAATAACTGAAGACATGAATGCTTGCTTACAACAAACGCATGTCAACTGCCATTTCTGTACTTCTGTTAGTTAATGTCACCCATTTCTTCTAGTCTCTGTAGATTTGCTTCCTCATTCAATATCCATCTGAGAGTTTTATTGCCCAGCAGGTGAAAGTGGTGCAACTGATGAATAAAAGCACACATGATTTGAGGAAGGTCTGGACGTTCTGCAGAACATGTAATACTGTAAGTAGGAGCAGCAGTAGTGATACACATACAAAAACACTTGTTTTCTTGACTATATGCCCGTATGGAAAGCATTTCTGTTCTCTTTCTGAGCATTTGGGAGCTCAGAAAGGGTTGCAACGTGCACTCCAGAGAAAATTTTGTGCTGTGAAGATAAAAATTGTTCTCAGTGGGGGTTTGAGATGAGTCACGTTCACAGAAGTCCTTTTTTAAAATCACACTCCGGTGGAACAAACTCACACTTTCTGATGGTATTTTATTTGAAAAGATATTTAAATTCGATTTCAATCAGTTTTTTTTTTTAAATAATGCGCTCAACCTGACCTTTTATTACCAGTGTGAGGAATGAGGTTAAAGTAACAGCCGTGACATTTAACATCTATTTTGTCTCATTATTTGATTAGACTGCCTAAAGCCAACTGTACACAAAATTCAATGACAAACATCTTATTTTCATCATAATAACTGGACCCCACCGCGAATGAATGTGAAATGTAATAAAGTCATGTGACAATCACTGTATAATGTTTACTGGGTCACTTACTCTTTAAAATATGTAAATGTAAAAAAATATGCAAGTAGTACATTTATCATTCCATTCTGAACATAAAAGAAGCATTGATCTCAGAAAGTACTTGTTTTCTTGGAAATCTTCCAGATTTGTTCAAAATGTATCCATTACATGATTGTTCTACAAAAATAGTTCAAAAAAGGTCTTTTTTTGGGAAACTTTTAAAAACATTTCCTTTACAAAACTTAATATTTTTCCCTGTCTACTCCTCAAGAAGCAAGGAAGGGGAGCATGCAAGTTATTACATTGACAGATTATAAAAACATCCTTATTTTCTTTAGAATAACATGCACTGATGGTATTTTTATTTATTTTACTTAGTTAATTTCATTAGTCATTTTTATTACTTGTAATAAAATAAACATTAACTGTAATAAAATAAAATTGAAAAAACAAACTTTTTTTAGCTAGTTGTATAGATATATGGGAAATATGTATGGCAAAAACACAACAAAATTACTAAAATTGTAACTACCAGTTAAATTAAAAGGAAAACAAACAATATAAAAACTCAACATATAAATAAAACTATAATAGTATTGCAATAATACTAAAATAAAACATTTTTGTAAATTTTAATTATTTTTGTTCTGTATATCTGTTACGGGGCTGACGAGACGTGAGACGTGCGGATCCATTCGCAAAGCTTTATTGACAAACATGGTCATACAGGCAGGGTCGGGAGACAGCAAACAGGTGTGGCAGAGATAAGACACAGAGCAATCCGTGGAGCAAGCGTGGGTCGACGATCAGCGTACAGTATCCAAAGGGGCTAGGCAGAGAGATAATCCAGGAAACAAGGGCAGGGTCAGACACGGCAAGATAAACACAAGGCAAGGCAAGGCGAGACTAAGACTAAGACAAGGCTAACACGGGATGGCACGGTAAAGCAGCTAGCTCTAGGAGAGTGCTATACGCAGATCAATACACGGCACTGAGACTGAGAATGTCCATGGTTTAAATAGTGTGTGTGATTGGTGAATGAGAGTCAGCTGTGCGTGATGAGTGCAATCAGCTGTCAGTGCAATGGGTTGTGGGAACTGTAGTCCAGTGTGCTGTGTGGTGTAAGAGTCCGTGTGGTGAGTGAGTGACATCTGGTGGCGAGTAAACGGAAGAGCATGGCCAGGATTCGTGACATAGCCCCCCCCAAGGAGCGGCTTCCAGACGCTCCTATATAGTCCAGGAGGGCGGTGGAGCGGAGGCGGAACAGGGGGAGGGACGGAGGGCCAGGTCCGTGAGGCAGTGGGAAGACCAGGGACTGAGGCAGAACCGGCAGAGCAGGACACCCAGGCGGAACCGGAGACCAGGACAGAGCAAGAGCCCACCAGGGCGGAGCAGATGACCACCAGACCGGAGTAGAAGACCACCACGGCGGAGCAGAGGACCACCAGACCGGAGCAGAAGACCACCACGGCGGAGCAGAAGACCACCAAACCCGAGCAGCAGACTGGGCAGGAAACCATGGCAGGAACTGGGACCTGGTAGAAACAGAGCCAGACAACACAGGAAGAGCAGAGACAGACAACACAGGCAGAACATTCATAGTCTTAGGGGGCGCGGCTATAGCCGTGACAGGACAGGGCGAGAGCTCACAGACGGCCTCTTTAGCCGTGACAGGACAGGGCGAGAGCTCACAGACGGCCTCCTTAGCCGTGACAGGACAGGGCGAGAGCTCACAGACGGCCTCTTTAGCCGTGACAGGACAGACAGTGAATTCAGGAACGGCCTCCGTGGCCGTGACAGGGCAGACAGTGAGTTCAGGAACGGCCTCCATGGCCAGACAGTGAATTCAGGAACGGCCTCCGTGGCCGTGACAGGGCAGACAGTGAGTTCAGGAACGGGCGCCACCACTTCGGGAGGTTCTGCAGCGGAAGCCGCCACCTCTGGTGGTTCTGTAGTGGGCGCCGCCTCCTCTGGAGGTTCTGCAGCGGAAGCCGCCACCTCTGGAGGCACTGGAGCAGACTCGTGAACAGAAGAGGCCTCGGGAACAGCCTCGTGGACAGGAGAGGCCTCAGGAACAGCCTCGTGGACAGGAGAGGCCTCAGGAGCCCAGAGTGCAGCCCACAAACTCAAAATGGCGACCGCCATGACAGGAAGCACTGAGGTCGGGGGAACAGTCTCTGTAACAGCCAGTGCTGAGGCCCTGGGAATGCCAGCTGCTCGCACCGACATCAGTGGTGGGTCCATTATACTAGCAGTTAGACAGGGAACTCGAAGGACTGACCTTAAATCTCTGGTGAGAGACATGACGTGACAAGGCTCAGGCGTGGCGGCCATCTTGCGATGAGGCTCAGGCGTGGCGGCCATCTTGCGACGGGACTCAGGCGTGGCGGCCATCTTGCGATGAGGCTCAGGCGTGGCGTGAGCAGACTCTGGCTTGACAGACGTGACGTGAGCAGATTCTGGCTTGACCCGCAACATTAGAACTGCTGTGTCCATACCTGAGGACTGCTGGTTATAAAAGCTGCTGGATCCTTTTGTGGCCGTGTATTCTGTAACAGGGCTGACGAGACGTGAGACGTGCGGATCCATTCGCAAAGCTTTATTATAAAACATGGTCAATACACACAGGCAGGGTCGGTACACAGCAAACAGGTATGGTAAGGGCAAGACACAGCAATCCGTGGAGCAAGCGTGGGTCGACGATCAGCGTACAGTATCCAAAGGGGCTAGGCAGAGAGATAATCCAGGAAACAAGGGCAGGGTCAGACACGGCAAGATAAACACAAGGCAAGGCAAGGCAAGGCGAGACTAAGACTAAGACAAGGCTAACACGGGATGGCACGGTAAAGCAGCTAGCTCTAGGAGAGTGCTATACGCAGATCAATACACGGTACTGAGACTGAGAATGTCCATGGTTTAAATAGTGTGTGTGATTGGTGAATGAGAGTCAGCTGTGCGTGATGAGTGCAATCAGCTGTCAGTGCAATGGGTTGTGGGAAATGAAGTCCAGTGTGCAATGTGGTGTAAGAGTCCGTGTGGTGAGTTAATGACATCTGGTGGCGAATTAACAGAAGAGCAAGGCCAGGATTCGTGACAATATTATTGTTTCATATGTTGAAAATTGACTTATTTTATTATATAACTGTGGTATATGAAGGCAATAAGCTGCTTGA
Source organism: Tor tambroides (assembly GCA_021397915.2). Taxonomy (NCBI): domain Eukaryota; kingdom Metazoa; phylum Chordata; class Actinopteri; order Cypriniformes; family Cyprinidae; genus Tor; species Tor tambroides. Next base: position 8,871 of record JAFVLL020034761.1, on the reverse strand, counting down.
GGCTGTACATTACAGTGATATTACCATGGTTTAGCAAGGGCTGCTTCATGTTATGCCTAAAAACACCCCTTAACCGTGGTAAAATCAGTGTAACATGGCCTAAAGTGGCTTATTTCTTTAATTAAGCCCATATGGACCTGAAAAAAAAGTAATCAGAAAGAGCATAGCCAGTGTTAGTACTGTATGTTAGTATGTGAGCTCAGTCTGTATGTATGTGTGTGTCTGCATATGTGTGTGTTTGTGTTTATCCTCTCGGCCTTGTAGCCATGGGCTAATTCATCAGTCTGTTGTTGTTTGGGCTCTGAAGGGCCGGCCGTGACGACACACTGCATTACCCATGAGTTTCACTCGATTTCAATGAGGTCTAGAAATCACATTAACACACACAGATAATGAAGTCTCTCAGCTAGTCGCGTCATACGTCACCGATAAAGGCTTTCGTTACGCTCACACTTTGAGGAATCTGTATTGAGATGCCGCATTGGAAATGAGGACACTGTAACAGTAATAAAAGCAAATATGATAAGAGCAGCAAAAGTAATATTCTCCAACTTATTTTATTACTTATGGAGCCAGACAGAAGCCAATATCACTCGCATACACTTCTGCTTTCAGATTCACAGTGCTGAGATTATGGATTTAACCAATGAATGATTTTGTTTTTGTGTCTGAAATGGTTTTATTGACAGCATGTTGAGAAATAATCAGACTGACTGTGTATCTTTCCTGTCCTGAGCTAATCTATTTAAGTTGCAGACTATCATCTATTGACTGGAACACCCTAGCAATCACCTAAAACACCCCAGCAACCGCATAGCAACACCCTAGCAATCACCTAGAACACCCCAGCAACCAAATAGCAACGCCCCAGCGATCACCTAGAACTCCCCAGCAACCGCATAGAAATGCCCTAGCGATCACCTAGAACTCCCCAGCAACCGCACTGCAACACCCCAGCAACCGCACAGCAACGCCCTAGCAATCACCTAGAATGCCCCAGCAACCACATAGCAATGCCCTAGCAATCACCTAGAACGCCCCAGCAACCGCATAGCAACGCCCTAGCAATCATGTATAACACCCCAGCAACCACATAATAACACCCTAGCAATCATCTATAACTCCCCATCAACCATATTGCAACACCCTAGCAATCACCTAGAATGCATCAGCAACCACATAGGAATGCCCTAGCAATCACCTAGAATGCCCTAGCAACCGCATAGTAATACCCTAGCAATCACCTAGAATGCCCTAGCAACCCCATAGTAATGCCCTAGCAATCATCTACAATGCCCCAGGAACCGCATAGCAATGCCCTATCAATCACCTAGAACGCCCCAGCAACCACATAGCAGCGCCCTAGCAATCATGTATAATGCCCCAGCAACCATATTGTAATGCCCTAGCAATCACCTAGAATGCCCTAGCAACCCCATAGTAATGCCCTAGCGATCACCTAGAATGCCTCAGCAACCACATAGCAATGCCCTAGCAATCACCTAGAACGCCTCAGCAACCACATAGCAATGCCCTAGCAATCACCTAGAACGCCCCAGCAACCACATAGCAATGCCTAAGCAGCCGCATAGTAATGCTCCCAAGCAATCACCTAAAACGACCTAGCAACACTTTAGCAACCTTCAAGAAACCCTCAGCAACCACCTAGATTCTAAAACACCTAGAAATGCACTAAAACCCACTAGAATAACTTAGTGACTGCATAGCAACACCTATCAACCTAACAACCACCAAAAGTCCCTAACAACCAGCTAGCAACTCACTGGCAACCTTCCAGAACATCCTAGTACCTGCATAGCAACGCTCTATCAACCACCTAGACCCTAGAACCACCCAGCAACCTTCAAGAACATCCTAGAACCTAGCAACACACTAGAAAGCACCAGAACATTTCAGAGACTGCATAGCAACTCCCTAGCAACCAACAAAAGAACCCAAGCAACCAGCTAGCAATCCCCTGGCAACCTTCCAGAACATCCTAGTACCTGCATAGCAACACTCTATCAACCACTTAGATCCTAGAACCACCTAGCAACCTTCAAGAACATCATAGAACCTAGCAACACACTAGAAACCACCAGAACATGACAGTGACTGCATAGCAACACCCTAGCAACCAGCTATCTACCTGGGAACCACCAAAAGACCCTAACAACCCCCGACAACCGCAAAGAAAATTCTAGTAACTGCATAGCAATACTCTATGAACCCCCCAGATCCTAGAACCTAGCAACACACTAGAAACCACCAGAACATGTTAGTGACTGCATAACACCCTAGCGACAAGCTATCAACCTAACAACCACCAAAAAGTCCTTAGCAACCCCCCAACAATCTTCCAGAACATCCTAGTGCCTGCATAGCAACGTTCTATAAACCACCTAGATCCTAGAACCATAGCAACAGACTAGAAACCACCAGAACATGCCAGTGACTGCATAGCGACGCCCTAGCAACCACCTATCAACCTAACAAAAAGACCCTAGCAACCAGCTAGAACCCCCCTGGCAACCTCCTACAACATCCTGGCATGGTAGTGGTGAGTTTCAGACATTTTCCAGTAGAATCTAGTGTGTTATTAGGATATTTTGAGTCTAGTAACCATAATCAATGTCCAGCACCTCAATCTCTCGCTCTGATCTGACCTCTTTCCCTGCAGGCCGCTTTAATAGTCCATCTGTGGGAGAGACAGGACTCTAAATGAGCAGATTTCTCCATCGCCCCACACAACAGAGACACTCTAAAGGAACGCTACACTAATTTGCATACTCCGCCCCTCTCAGCCGTATCCCATTAGCAGGTTTCTTTGAAACGTTTTTTTCTGGTCCTCCTATTCCAAAAAGATCTGATGTTTTTTTCCCCTCTCCGTTTCTCCTCATTCCCAGCTCCATTTGAGCGCGGCGGGGTTATTTATGAGGGCGCTGGAGGAGATTTCAATCACTGCAGATCCGTGGCTCAGGCCCTGACCTTCCTGTAAGACACTCTTCCTGGAATGAGGAATGGGGGCGGGTGAAGACTGGGATCGAAAGAGAGAATCCGGGCAAAATCATTCACACAGCCGCATTTACAATGACGAAACTAATGATGGATAAGATGTGAGTCGCTATTGAGCATGAAAACATCTTGATTTGCATTGAAACTGCTGGGAAAATCATAAGCACACTCATTGTTTGCCGTATCTAATCCATTCAATTTCAGTGCTTGAACAGTGAAATGGCTTGTTGAAGTTAAAAAGCTTTATGACATCCCTTGTTTTGGATTCTCATCACAAACCAAAATACAGAAATTTAAAAATTTAAATAAAAAAAGTTTAAGTTGAGGTACTGCAATTACTAAAACTGAAATAAACAAATAAAAAAGATTAATAAAAATATTATAAAAATGAAAAATTTGCTTAAAATTGCTAAAACTAAAGCTGAAATAAAAAATAAGATAAATAAAAATAAAATAAAGATTAATAAAAATATTAAACATTAATAAAAATCACAAAAGCACATAATAAAATTACAATTAAAACTGAAATGAAAATAAAAATAAGATTAAATAAAATAAAGATTAAAATAAATATTTGAAGAAAAAATGATTAAAAAAATACCAAAAGCACATAAAATTACTAAAACTGAAATAAATAAAAAATAAAGTATAATTAAAAAAAAATAATAATAAAAATTTATATAACAAAATAAAAATAAAATAATAAAATTTATATAAATTAATAATAGTGCATAACAAAATTACAACTGAAATGCTGAAATGACAAAAATAAGTAAAAAATAAAATAAAAATTAATAGTAATATTTAAAAAAAACTAATACAAATAACAAAAACATAATAAAATTACTAAAACTAAAACTGAAATAAAATAAGTTAAAATAAAATAAAGATTAATATAAATATTTGAAGAAAAGACAAAAGCAAATTACAAAATTACTAAAACTGAAAAATAAATAAATGAAAATAAAATAGATTAATATAAATTTTTGGGGGGGGGGGGGGAAGGCAAAAGCACATAATAAAATTATGCCCTAAACTGAAAAATGAGAAGCTGAAATAAAATCAAAAGTCAAAATAAAATGAAGATTAATTTAAATATATTTACTATATATATACTGAGAGTCTTGAAATAAAAGCTAATTCAAAATATATATATATAAAAAGCCACTATAAATGTATATAAATAATACTGAATGAACACTGGGGATGAATTCACGAGGATCTGTTGGCATTGGTGACCTCTGTGGATTTGGGTGTTAAGCAGATGACCAGTATTTCTGATAAAGATAAAGGGTTAATCCATGACCTCTGAGAGTTACTAACACATCATTACTCTTTCCCAGCAGCTCTGAGTGATGCAAACCATGTCTGTAGTCCTCTAGACGTATCTGATGGTTTCCTCATGTGCCTCATGAGAGGATTCTGGCTTCGTTTTGTTCTGATGATTGTGGAGTGTTCAGGGGTTATTTGGAAAATAACAGTCTTGCCTCGTTACCATTGTGTCCTTGAGGAAAAACAATCCACCCTTGGTTTTTCTCTATAATTAGTGTACTGTAAGTCACTTTCCATAAAAAAGCATATGTTAAATTACCATTAGCAAATGCAATGTCTGGAGTCGTGACATTGAAAGCTTAATAAAAAATAATAGTATGAGCAATCAGTAGCATGTTTATATACAGGGGCTTTAAGCAGATTTAGATGCATAAGAACAAGTTAAAAATGTTTAGACAAAATGTCTTTTATTTTATAAAAATTCAAAAATAATTTTCAAAAGGCTTTTATTTTTATATATATATATATATATATATATACTGTATGTGTGTATATATATATATATATATATATATATATTCTGTTTTCAGTTTTTTCTTTTGTAATTTTGTTTTTTATATGCTTCAAGTCAGTTTTTAGTATTATTTCAGTTTCAATTTTAGTTATTTTAATACATCAAGTTAAATGAAAATGAGTGATGTTACCTCGGCGCTATTTGGAATATTTTTTAAAAATATATATTTTATATTGTTTTATGCAGTATAAATATATTTTATTTCAGTTAAAGTTTCATTTATTTAAATTAATGACAGATTTCTTATGGTTTTCGTCTAATATTGTTCAGGTCAACAGGTATAAATTGCATAGGGATATATTTGAAATAATAATAATGCACTGAGCAGTATTTCTGAGACTCACTGGAATCAGTTTTTTAGATCTGTAATGTTGCATAACACACTCTCAATCAGCAGGAACGGATGTAATCTGATCTCAGATCTGTACGACAGGTGCAGAATGAACTCCAAAATCATCTAACCCTAATCTACCCTAACTAATCACATTAATCTTCCCTAGCTGAGGGTCCATCAAAGGTCAAAACTTCTCAAAATCTAATGAATCAACATTCAGTTCGTTTGGGTTCAGATTGGTGCACCTGTAATGCAGATCGCTGATGAATGCTTGATTGTTTTAGCTCTTCATTCTTCCTCTCTAAAGCATGCAGGTTTACTCTGGAGAGCAGGTTTACAGGTGCATGTGCTGTAGCGTTTCCAGCATGTGCAGCAGATGAAGGTTGCAGGAGAAGCTGAATGAGAGAATCAGAGGCATATGGACTCAGCAGCTGAGCGTTTGTCCCTGCTGGTTTGAGCTCAGATCTGTGTCGAACTCAACTCCGAAGCTTTTTGATGTTGACCTAAATAACATCTAGATCTATAATCTAGATCATTTGAGCTACTTTTAAAGTTTGAAAGCTGAAAGTGGCCCGTTTGTGCAACTTATGTTATAGATATGAGGAGTTTCTCCAACTATGGAAATGTTTCACTTAGTTTGAATACCATAAAGTGTAGTCCAAATGATTGTTTTGTCTTAATTTTGAATAATATATCTTAATATATCTATAATATATCTTTTTTTTTAGGTTGGGTAATATATTATATGACATACCATTTTCATAATAGTCTGTGGCAATGTTTCCATGTATCAGTATATAATGTTTGAAAAGTGAACGAATGTAGATGTTCATATTCCATGGGATTTATTATTGGGTTCTCAGTTATGTTTCATTTAAGTATCAACTTTGTCTCATGTTTCTTCTATAACAGAACTATGAAATTAATGTAGGTAAAATGACTTAATCTTGCAGCTGTTTAAAAACAACTGAGATATTACATAATATATCACTTGCTCACCAATGGATGCTCTGCAGTGAATGGGTGCCGTCAGAATGAGAGTCCAAACAGCTGATAAAAATATCACAATAATCCACACCACTCCAGTCCATCAGTTAACATCTTGTGAAGCCAAAAGCTGTGTGTTTGTAAGAAACATACATCATTTAGATGTTTTTAACTTAAAACTGTTGCTTCTGGCTAAAATATGAGTCCATAATCCATAAAAACGGTTCCTCCAGTGGAAAAGTGCATCTCCTCTCACGTCAAAATCCACCTACGTTTGTTTAGAACTGTTTTAGACTGTTTTGGCTTGTAAACAGTGTTTGATATGTGCATATTTCTCTACTGATTCAGACAAGATGACTTTTTCAATGGAGAAAGCAATTTTATTATGGACTCACATTTTAGTTGAGAGCAACGGTTTGAAGTTAAAAACATCTTAATGATGGATTTTTATTTATTTATTTATTTTCATACAAACACACTGTTTTGGGCTTCACAAGATGTTAACTGATGGACTGGATTGGCGTGGATTATTGTGATGTTTTTATCAGTTGTTTGGACTCTTGTTCTGACGGCACCCATTCACTGCAGAGGGGATCCATTGCTGAGCAAGTGATGGAATGCAACATTTCTCCAAATTTGTTGCCATGAAGAAACAAACTCATCTACATTTTCAGCAAACTGTCATTTTTGGATGAACTTCAGAGATGTAATGTGTGGATTTTCTTATGGGATATAGAGTGTTTTACATGGTTTGACAACCATTAAGTGTCCAAATAACTTTTTTTTTTACATGCATGTCTTAATTTTGAACAATATAGCTTTTGCTTTTTAATTTGAAAATCAATTGAATTATTCTCTAAGCTAACGACCTTCTTTTTTACTTTGATATTTTACAATATAATGCACAAACATACAGTTAATTTTAAGTGTGTCTTCAAGTCTACTTTGCTTTTTATAAAACAAAATGTCATTGTACAGTGCATTTACCTTTATTCATTTAGCAGATGCTTTTATCTGAACGCTTACACAGAGAACGGAAGGTGGGCAAGCAATGCGTCTATTTAGCAGTTATCTGATGTGACCTTCAACTATCAAACTGAAACTTGCTCTTATAAATTCCAGCATCTAGTTTCATCATTTAAAACTCATGACGTGGGTTATTTACAAATGTTCTTGCCTTTCACTCGCCCTTTAGGTGCAGATGAGCATTTGATGTGTGAGTGAAACATCTACATTTGTGTGTGTGTGTGTGTCTGTGTGTGTGTGAAGCGGTTGAACCTTCTGCTCACCCCCTGCAGCGGAGATGATAACTGCGACAGCAGAAACATGACGTCCGTTCCAGTCAGCTGGGAATGAGAGGTCATCCTTAAGAAAGGAGGGGTCAAGACATCAGTGCGGCCATTGCACTGCTTAATAACGCGCTGTATGTGTGTGTTTGCCCTTGAGCGCACGGCCACATATGCATGCATGTGTGCATTTACATGCAACGTCCTCATGTAGAGAGTCTCTGAAACACACTTCAAACATTAAACCTAGTCAAGTGCTCAAGCGCCTGCAGACGTGAAGGGCTCTTGCTAACACAAGAGTAATCCAAGCTTACATTCAGTGCTAAACCACACCGCTCGACTCTGTGCATCCCAATCACTCGTTCATCAGTTCACACACGTCCGTTCTGCCCTTAATGCTGAGCCCAGGGACGTTTGTCTCCTTGAGCTGAGCTTAAACTCCGTATGAAGAGAACGCAGGTAACCAAAATGAGTCCGAACCCACGTTACGAACATCTTCATCATCAACACTTCACTCTGAGAGCTTTTCTGCACCTCTTAGTATCAAAAACGGCTTTTTTAGATCCTGTTGGATCGTCCATAGAGATGGCATTTGCATATTATATGATATACTACTTGCATAATTGTCTGCTGTGGCAATGTTTCCATTAATCAATCAGTCAGTGTTTGAAAAGTGAAGGAATGTAGAGATTTCCGAATGTCTCAAGATGTTTCATGAGAAGTGAGTTTGCTCTTTCATAGACTTTGGAGATTTATTGGGTTCTCGTTGTTTTATTTACAGTTTAACACGAGTTTGCCTGCCCATCCAATCTTGATGGTTAATGGTTAACGAACTTGGCTTGCTGTCCTTAATGCAGGCTCAAACCCGAGGCTCAGCTTGAGCACCGAGTTCAACCCCCATTGCGGTACTACCTAGAGAGAGAAAAACAGAAATAGAGGAGGAGATGGGGAGGTGGAGGGATGCCGGAAGAATTGACGCTGGGACGGCGCAATGAGAACTGCTTATATAGGCTCATAATGATGATTGACAGGACTGAATGATTAGGCTCCTCCCGAACCTAGGTTTGGAACTTCATTAAGTATCAACTTTATTTCTCCTAAAATATATTTTAGGAGAAACAAAGTTGATACTTAATGAAGTTCCAAACGTAGGTTTGGGAGGAGCCTAATCATTAAAAAAAATGACCGTGATTTTAACGGTACAAAACTGTGAAAATGCTACAGTAAAAACCTGTTAAATGGTTAACGGTAAGTCCCTGTAAAATTTACAGGGACAAAACGTAAACTGACGTTCCCAGATTTCCCTGTGTTGCATTTCAAATTTGGTTTGAATTTGATGTTTTTTCTTTGAAATAACTATGTTTCTTCTTAGTTTTTTCTTATCAGTTATGTTTATTAGGGTT
>JAFVLL020034760.1:0-27104 GCA_021397915.2 Tor tambroides | reverse complement strand
GGAGAGCACACACTAATCATGATGTGCTTGCACATGCTATGCGAGCACACACACACTCATTCTCAAGCACCCATTTCTCACACTCTCGCAGGACCGTGCAGAGAAAGATGGAAGAAGGGCAATGCGTTATGAATCTTGAGTGCAACCTAACACGGTGACAGGCCTTTGCTTACAAAACCAAGGTCGGAGATGTCAACCTGGCTGAGAGAGTTTTAACTAGGGTTCAAACTATGGAAACAGCATAGTGTTTTTGCTAAGGCAAGCACCTACTTTATTGTTCATACTTTGAAAAAAACCCTATATGTAAGTACTACACTTTGGCATCTAACATAACTGTTGGCGCTGAGGACATGAATTGTGCAACTTGTTCAGAAAAAGTGTGCAATTACTTTTCCGAGTGATAAGGCTTACAATTTTCACTTAGCAGCGGATTTAAAATAAAATTAAAAATTGTAAGAAGCAAGCGTATAATATTTACTTTCAGATACCTCCCAGTTATTGGTATTAATCTGGTACCTGGTGCTAATTTCCTTAATTATCTGACAATTCCTATTTAACTGGTAGCCTAACATTCTAGTTTTCACTGACTTTGCAAGATATTGAGCCATTCTAAAGTGACTGGAACCCTCCGACAGCAGGTTGTCCAGATGAAGGCCAATAGCAGCCATAGCAAGAGAAGTTGGTTGTTCCAAATCTGTGATTTCTAGATTATTGCATCTATACAATGTACACACAACTCATTCACGTCCCACAAAAAGGCTGGTCATCCACAAAAGACAAATGCATGAGAGAACAGGATAATGTGGAGACTCTCAATGGGAAATAAGTTCAGCACTGCAGCTGGAATTGCTTGCTGAACAGTGAAAGGATCTGTCTCGGCATATACACGTGCCCCTTATGTGTTCTTATTTTATATTTGTTATATATTTATTTATGTACCTTGTCTTTTAATATCAGTGCATCCTTTTTTTTGGGGGGGGGGGGGGGGTGGATAGGAAAGTAAGGTAATGCAAACATGAGACAGAATGGCTTCAATCCTGATTCAGCAGCTACACTCCAACCACTGCACCACAGCTCCAACAACACATTATTTAACTCTACCACTCCATAATCTTCAGAGATGGAAATGTGAGACACATGCTGTTAACATCCCTGCTTGTGTTTACTGAAATCGATTATGAACCGGATAAACTTCATATATATTTATAGCACAACATCATTTATTCAAAAAATTTGTTAAGCCTGGTTAACAAGACACGCTGGGTATCCCTGGTGGAAACGTTTGGGGAAATTATGTTTAAGATGTGATGGCGACTGTGCATGCAAGCCTCTTATTAGAGCTGCAGGCCGAGCCAAAATTACGATTAATTTTCTGCAAAAGCAACAGAGCGTTGCTGGTCGACGAGGAGGCAGACAGGCCCGGTCACCGAAGGGACCGACCGTAGTTATCAGTCATTTGGTCTGCAGGATCGTGGAGAAATTAAAAGCTGATTATATCCTGCGGGGAGAAGAGGAAGACCGTGGGCCCCCCTGGTCTGCAAGCTAAATTTGATGAATTAGTCCCAACTGTCTGCCAAGAAGAAGGAGGGGGAAACATGACAGAGTTAAGAGCCGTCCTCCATCAAGACAGACGCTACTGGACAATTCATTTGACTAAAAGCTCCAGGAACAACATTTCATGCTATTTCGAAACTTTAAAGCCTTCCAAACGTTTATAAATGACTTTTGATTTACGGCTGTAAGTCAGAGAGGCATATTTTAGATCCACAACAAGGTATACATGAAAAACATTTCAAACCACAAGCCATACGCAAAACTATGAAAGCTTGTTTCAGCCACGGGATACAAAAATTAATACATAATTCTGATTTTTGTGACTTTTTAGTGAAGTTTTCCTTGAATTTTTCCTGCAATTCTTTTTCTGGAGTTCAGATCTTGCAATTCGATTTTTCTCTCTTTTTTTGCAAGAAAAAAAGAAAGACAAACCAGAATTTCAAGAAAAAAAGCAAGAAAAGACGACCTTCAAAAGCTGCATTCACTACAGCACACACGCTTATCTTGATGTAGGACATGTGTGTGATCCTTCAACTGAAAGGAGGTTTTCCACATTATTGCTCAATTCAAAGGTGTCTGCACCGCTCAGGCAGAGAGCGGGTCTCATTTGGAAGATGCCTGGGCTCTATTTGCCCGTTCTGATTGGATCAGCAGGAGAAAGAACAAAGAACGCCAGCTTTCTATTGTGCCGCTTTGTATCCCAGATGTCAGAAGTCCAGTGTGCAAACAATAAAGCTTCTGCCACACTGACTACAGCAGTCATTATCCTGAGCAAGGATCGCTGGTTTTGCCCTACTGCAATCATAACTCTAATTAAGAGCGATGCTTTGTAAGCACGGAGGTTGCACGATGTTAATTACCAGAGTAGCGCACTGCGAACACATCCCTAAATGCCACTTGTCATTGTTCTGCGCTGGTACTTGTCACCGTCCCGCCACGAAAACACTCGGGACGTCTTCCGCACACGGGCGCTCACCGGAGGATGACATGTTATGATTTAAAACAACTGACTGTCACTAAAAATATACAGTTTAATTTGCATACATGGCAAAGCTGACTTGTTAACTCGAGCTGCCATAGTTGAAACAAAGTTCACTGTAAGGTGCAAGAAACACCAGGAATCATCCAGAAAATATTTTAGGATTTTGAAAATTGTTTTCAGTCTGTAAATTCTAGCAATTCTTGTTTCTAAGAGATTTGGTTCTGGAAGATTACTCAGAGGACCTCAGAGGAACAGAAAAAAAAAGAAACTATGAAAAGATTTGTGTGCTTCCCATTATTAAGTGATTTGATAGTAAGAGAATTATCAAAAGATGCACATTTGCATCAAAATGAGCAAATCTTAAGCTAAAGATCTAAAGATATTATAAACCACTGTTCAAAAGCTTGATGCCAGTAAGTTTTTTGCAAGAAATTAATACTTTTATTTAGCAAGGATGCATTATATTGATCAAAAGTGACAGTAAAGCCATTTATTTCAAAAATATTCTTTTGAGCTTTCTACTTATTAATGAATTCAACCCTCAATATCAACAGTGATATTGAAACTGGATTTCAATGTTGACAATAAGATATATTTCTTGAGCAGCAAATCAGCATATTAGAATGGTTTCTGAAGGATCATGTGACCCTGAAAACTGGAGTAATGATGCTGAAAATTCACAGGAATAAATTACATTTTAAAATATATTCAGATAGAAAACAGTTGATTTAAATTGTAATAATATTTCACAATTGCTCATGTCACTGTGTTTTTGATCAAATAAATGCAGCCTTGGTGAGCATAACAGACTTCTTTCAAAACATCAAAAAAAAAAAAACTTACTGACCTCAAATATTTGATCAGTAGTATGTAAATCACATTATGCAATTATGTGAATTGATACAAACAATTTAATAACAAATGAGGGCAGAAAGAGAACAGTTCACTCAAAAATTGAAAAATATATATGTTTATATATTTACCCATCTTCACAACCAGTACAGCCTAGCTTTTCTTCCATGAAACTCTAAAGGAGCAGAATGTTCAAGCTGCTTTTTTTCCATTAAAGTGAAAGAGGATGGTTACAGACAAGCTCTAAAACAACAAGTAAAACCATAAATGTACCATAAAAGTAGTACTTACGCTATATTCCAATTATTCTGACTTCATACGATAGCTTTACAAAGACCTGAAGACCTAAAATAGAGTCACGTAGATTACTTTCATGGTGTTTTTAAGCTTTAACATTAAGTAAAATATCTCCTTTTGTGTTTCACTGAAGATAGAAAGTCTAGCTTGGAACGACATGAGGGTGAATAATTTTCACTTTTGGCCGAACTATCCCTTTACCAGCCTTCATTGTCAGACTATGTTAACACCCTGAATGCCATCATATTCCTAACAGTCACTTCTATGCATGTAAAGTCACTGGTTGACAGTCAATTTTGCTTGATTGCCAGAGCTGAACCCCGCGCTCTGACGGCAGAGCCGTTTCTAAATCCTGAGGGAAATGTCACAGTGAACAACTCAGCCCCGACAATTAAACATATCGTTCATACACCATAATTACCACAGATAGACTGATTTGCTAAGCCTCAAATGAATTCATAGATTATTCGCAAATAAATAACCTTCGCACTATCGGTATCAGTAAGCAGTATCACACAAGCAATTAAAGCTAATGCATTTTAATAACGCAGATATTTCGATTACATCGCAAAAGCCTCAGCTAATTAGAAAGCTGATGTACAGTTGACAAACATACGAATTATTTAAGCAGTTTACAGACTAATAGAGAACAGAACAGCTTGGATTTATATTTACTGCTTTTGGCTAAAAAATACTGATATCCATGTTTAAAAACCACATTCGGCGGTTGCAAACAGCTTGAAAACATCTCAGCAGTCCTTTCCCAAATTAATAGCTCTCTATCAGATCAGTGTTAACCGTTCTCATTAAATACACCTGAGAGAAGAGGAAAGAGGGTACTTGGCTTTGCCATTCTAGTCTCCCACATAATTGTTCCTGACGAGCAATAATACAAGGAAAACAACAACCCCAGTTGCATATCTGCGTTTATAAACAAACACTTGAATACACCTGAACTCGCTATTTCGCTCCAAGGGCAAAATTAACTTTCCACGGTGTTCGCTGATGAGTATATTATCATAGAATTGGCTTATTGGTGCAGGTTATTGAGCCAAAGATAGTGTAACTCACCGCATTTGTGTAAGGAAATGAATCACATCTTAATGCGCTTCCCGGTCAATTAATCAGAGGAGACCGCCCGTGGATGTGACTGCTTTTTTGAGAAGGCCATGATGAGCTGGAGTCAAACGAAATGCTGCAAGTCAAGAGAGGGCAATAAAAATGCAGATTTCAAGTCATTCTCTATTGTATATTTAAATTGTTTGTAAGAGATCCTGGTCTTTCATGTGGCTGTGTGATTTTTGGAAATGGATTTCAAAGCGCTGTTGATAATAATAAGACTTGTATGAAGTTGCACTGCAAGGTTTGGGTCACGGAGCAGGTCCAAGAAAACCCGATTAGTATGGAAGAAGAGATGTGGGAGCAGAGGTCAAGGATATTTGAGCCTACACATGCACTTTTTCCCTCTTTTTGAGATCATTTGTTGTACATAATTCATGTACAGAGAGTCTAGGTGGCTGCCAGTGAAGTGTGAACAGCATTTCAAGACAACTGATACAGAATGTATGTGTATTTAGAACATGATCCGAATCAGAAAAATGGCTTGAAGTCTGAAAAGAAATTGACCAAAGTTGACCAAATATGGAAATTCTGTCATTATTTATTTGCCCTCATGTTGTTCCAAACCCCAACACTTTTAAAAAATAAAGGTTCTTTACTGGCATTGATGGTTCCATGAAGAACATCCATGCAACCTTTCCATTGCACAAAAGGTTCTTTACAGCAGAAAAAAGTTCTTTAGACAATTAAAATGCATCTTCTAATATGAACGGTTCTTATATGGCATCACTGTAAAAACCCACCTTTGGCACCTTTATTTAGAAGATTATGATGTTCTTTCTTCTGTATAGAACACTAAAGAAGATGTTCACTTGGAATACTTGGCATAAGCAAACACATATCACCAGTTTGACATCAAATATGCAATATGCCGCGCTTACAAGTTAAAATCTTGTCTGTTCCTTGCATAGAGATATTGTATGCCTTAAAAAAATGTAGTGAACAAGATGTATGGACTGCTTTTTTGGTCCATTTTCTGGTCTCACTTATGCTTTCGTTGTGTGAAAAACAGCCTGCAATATTCAGCGAAACATCTCCACAGAGTCATAGAGGTTTGGAATGACATGACTGTGAATAAATGATGACAGAACTTTCACATCGGATAAACTATTCATTTAAAATTTGGTTGAAGCAAACATGTTTTCGCCTGGCCAACTGTGGTTTCAGTCGATAAATTTGTCACTTAAATTCCCATTTTTAAAAAAAATCAATTTTGATCTTCTTTTGTGCTCTCAATTCATTTCTCGGCACTTATTTCTCATAAACTGAATCAGAGACCCAAATATTCACCTTTCTGCTGGTGTATTTGCTTTAACAATAAAAAAAAGCCCATTAATTAAGCATTTAAACATTTTCTGCTAGACCTGCATGGCCACATGAACTGTTTAAATAAAGACTTAATGAACCTTAATAAGTCAAATATATCTATATCTTAAGGAAACTTTGTTATGATGTATTTCCAAATGCAACCTTGGAGGATCAAATTGAATTGATACAAAATGAATGAAACAATCAATTTGAAACACGATTAAAAACGCCACCACAGATCAATGTGCCTCGATTTCCTATACACAACACACACTGCAAACTGCAAGACTTTTGTTATTGCTGCAACTGCTGTCGTTGTTAATATTATTATAGTGTTCTTTCAGAGCCAACAAAACACAGTATCTTCATCAACAATACGAACCAGAACAAAAACATTTGTTCAGTTTTGACAAGGTATATACTTCACTTCTACGTTTTCATGTGTCCATTTATTTCTCCAATGACAAAAGCCAAAAATTACAAAGATATGAAATGAAATGACCCATAGTGTTACAGATATACATTGTATGACCTCTGCCACCTTCATTCTTCACATCTCTCCTTATGTCCACCTCTCAATGAGTGCATTAGACGTGTCCAGAGGCGAGCGTCCTGCTTAATGTTCCACCGGGTTATTTCTCTTTTGCTTTCAATTACAAAGACACAGCAGCAAGCCAACTCTTTCTTTAAGAAGCCGCCACACACACACATTTCTGTCTCCTGCAGGTTGATATAGACAGATATCCCTCCCTGTCGAGTCTGAATCTACATTAGGTCATTTCAATAAGTGGAGAGGCCCCAAGGCATTGGTCAGGAGCTGGGGTGGAGGCAGGCCTCCATCCGTCTTAGTTTGACTCTGACTTGCTGACACGCGGCCAGACGGATGGGGGGCCGGTGTAGCCAATCTCAGTTGTGTTTGTTATAATACTACATTAAGGGGCCTAATAGAGCATGTCAGGAAATATTGAAACCATCACAGAAGGTGGAGGGCTTTGCTAAAGTATGTTGTGTATGAAAGGATTCTTTTTGTTGTAAAGAACTTGGGGGAGGGACAACAGGAAAGGCTTCAAGGTGAATGCTGACCTTGGGCATCTATGGTGGGCCACTTCCTTTGGAAAACAGGTGGAGGGTGTGGCTTTGGGGGAGTGGTTTTGGATAAAGGCGTGGCTTCATTTCATAAGCCACCCATAACTGTATACGGAATAGAAAAATTGACTTTACGCAACTTTATACAAAAACAGTTGTGATCAAAAAAGCACCAAACTGAAATAAAGATTGGTTTTGAAGAAACAGATGTTAAAGAGTGTTAAATAAAACTATTAAAATAATTCTCGCACACTGAAATAAAGTTGAAATTGAATACAAATATTAATACAAAATAATGCTGCCTTGGCAACTAACTGGAAATAAGTTCAGGATTAAGAACTAAAAAAAAGTACTAAAAATTATAAAAATGACAAAAGCACATAAAATCACTAAAACTGAAATAAAATAAGATACAATAAATTTTAGAAATATTAAAAAATGGCAAGTGCATAAAATTACTAAAACTAAAAGTAAATAAAACCTAAAATACATTTTAGAATTTTTTTAAACAATGACAAAAAGATACAAACTTAAAATGACACTAAAAACATAAAAATAAAAGCTAATATCAATAAACACAATAATAGTACACTGTACTATAATAAACTGATGTCAAAATCAAACTCAAACCAAAAATCATAATTACGGTCTGTACACTGAAGTCAAACATATTTTTATATTTGCAAAATGTAAAAAGTGCAATGTCTTAAAAACTAACTAACAGGAGAAACCATTGCAGTCAATTCCTTTCTTCCTCTGTAATCACCAAATCAAATCTATGAAATACATTTTCGGCATTTTCATTTGTCGAAGAATACTGTGTCATTATTTGAATTCATCTTTCAACACCAGATGTATCAGTTTTGGAACAATCTATCTCGAATAAACCCTCCTCTAAATGGCTTGTAAAACAAAACGATCACTTTACATGCTGGCCAGACAGTCTCTTGGCCAGAATAAACTCCAAACGGGGCCAGACTAAATGTCGCAAGTCAAAAGTCTGGCTACGTGACACTACTGGACTGTTTACAGAGATGTCGCTCAAAAACAAAGCGCTGTCTCGAGGGGGAGGCTGGCCAGTAGTAAAATAATAGCATCCCTGCCAGAGCCTGCTGGGATAGGTTAGGTGATGTACACCGGGGGTAATTACAGACAAATGGCAGGATGGTCCCATCAACTCACTCCGAGAGGAAAGAGACAGAGGGGGGACATTAAAACCAACCATTAACAAACAGAAATTGACGTCTGTCCAGAACCTCGGGGTAGTGGACTATTTGTCAGACAGCAGAACATTCATTATAATGACAAATTTTGAGTAGCAAGTGTCATATGATGTTCCATTAAGTGAGAAATGGGAAATATTGGAAGTGTCCGGGACACAATCAAGTATCTTTGTGCCGGGACCAAAGATGGATAGAATAATAATTCCACCCACAATCCTCACCTGACCTTTAACCCAAACCTTTGTTCTTTGTTAGTCTCTGATTTAAACTTGCATGCAAATGACCTGAGAACAATTTCCAGGTCAATCAGTCACTCACCTACACTATTGACAAGTCACATCAATAACCTAAGGACCCATATTCAACTGAATGAACTCTCTGATCTAGATGCATGCTCCTCGATTCATCTTCTTTTGTCTTTACAATGCATTAAATCTCAAAAGCTGAAGCATTCTTCTAAATCAAGCTACTGATTTCCGCTGACAAATAAGAGAGTTTAAAAACGCATCCGAGATTTAATTCAATGTTAAAAGTGACAAATTGGATGTGCAAAAGTTTCAGGTAGTTTCAGCTAATGCTCAGCAAGGCTGCAATGATTTGATCAAAAATACTGCTGAAAAAACATAATATTGTGAAATATTATTAAAATTTAAATAAATAAATTTTCTATTTTAATATATATTTAAAATGTTATTTCCGCAATGCAAATCTGAATTTTGAGCACCATTACTCCAGTCATCAGTGCCACATTATCCCTATAATCATTCTAATATACTGATTTTGTGCACAAGAAATATCTCATTATTATCAATACTTAATATTTTTGTGAAAACACATTTACGTCTTATTTTGAGATTTTTTTGTGACATTATAAATGTCACGTTATTATTTATTTATGGTCACTTTTGATCAATTTAATGTATCGTTGCAGAATAAAAGTCTAAATTTCTTACAAAAAGGTATAGTGTACTGACTTGAAGAGATGTTAGCTCAGCTCACCAAATGTACATTATATAAGGGCCTTACATTATATACACTTGTACATTATATAGCGCCTTTCCAACATCCAAAGTCACTTTACAATATCAGGTTTAAGGAACAGAAACAAATAAATATCAACATCAAAGGACAGAACACATACCAAGAGCTGAGAGCAGTATATAGTTGGTTATAAATTACAAATTTACTGTCGTATTTCACACCGAAGGGATTTATTTTGTGATAATGACCAAATGACTACATTTTTCCACTTTACTTACCAAACAAATAAATAAAATGTCATGAGACATTACTCTATTAGAAGAAAGAGACCAGAGTGACACATTGGACAATAAAACAGCTGTCTAATCGGTATTTTAGGACAAATCAAGCATAGTGTTAATTCTGGCAGGTCACATTAGTCAAGCTTGCATTGGCTGACTCTCAGCTGATCCGTGTCTACCTATAGGAATTTGACACCCATCACGGCATTCCTATATAAAGTCTGTTCAATGTTATTCAGCAGCTTTATCGCTTGCTCAGGAGCTAGTTACCCTCCTCCATCCCCAGCTCCTCCTTTCGTCATTGTCAGGACTTGGCTTTCTGATACTCCTCATTTCCCAAATCCTTTTATCTTGAATAATGTTGTTACACTAAAATGTCATCAAGAAAATAAATGGCATCCTACAATCAAGTACTGTACTCCAAACAAAAACCTTTATATGTAACCATTATACTTCATTCTGTCTCACCACATGGATGTTTGTGGACTTTCTCCAGGAAGAGTCAATGCACTAAATTTACCTAAATGTTGTTTGGTGTGTAAAAATATATCAAGTCATTTGCAGAAACAGTTCTATGCAAACGAATGAAGTCCTTAAATATGTTACCAACACTGTTTCACCTGTTAAACCCAGCAGCTGAATAAGGTTTGCATCTGACTGTCCATTGTTCTTTAAATATCGCTGACCTTGAGGAAAGTGTGTGTTGAGTGGTTTGGATTTGATGGATGACTTATCAGTTTGCACGGTACACCTGTCACATCAAACTCTATTGTCTCAAATAAAACTGTGATTCACTGCCGTGGCCGTGTTAGCATGTGACTGCGTGTGGTGGATGAAAGCTGAAGCATCACTGTAAGTCTAATTTCAAAAACGCCTACCTGGCAACAAAGAGCCTAACAGAGTTTTGATCAGATTTGCTAGCAGACATTTACATGGAGATCAAATTGACAGCCAGAACCCAAACTCAGTCACTGGTGAACAGTAAATGGTATCCAACCAAAACATGCAAGCGGGTAATTGAGAAGCAACTGACCACAAAACCCAGTATGCAATGTTTGAAGGCTTTGTAGAAACCAGTTGCCATGCCAACAAACTGGGAAAAAATATCACAGAACTAGACCGCTATGTCATTTGCACTACAAACTGGCACAGTCACTAGCCGAAGTGTCTCCTCAAACTGGCAGCGAGTCGGCTAGTTAAGATTTGGAAAACCCTGTTTGTCATTATAATTCGGAGTTAATGTTCAGTGCATTGCTATTATGACAGTTGATTGTTTTTGCAGCAGTTAGGACATTCATGAGCGCCAGTTGGCAGAGCTATTGTGCACTCGTTGCGTTTTCCATTAATTATAAGAAAGATGATATGCAAATATTTACTCTAAGCCAAAGAGAAAGAGTCTGGCTTCAAAATATAATGGGTGAAGATTTGATTATAGATGACTAGAAGATGTCCCTAGACCAAAATTAAGAGACTGTTCATAATATTCTACTGATAAACCCATATAAATCAATAATTCTATCAATCTAAGTTGCAACATAATATAAGTATTGAATATTTCTGTCACAGTATGTTAACAGTTAGCTGGTATCAGGCTTGCTGGGAAATTCATAAAAAATTGCAATGTCATCTAGTTGTAATTAGGATTTTGTGAAGATGAAGATGTGTTGCAAGACGGTTCCGGCGGAGAGAGCATGCTCTTATGTGCGCTAGGGATGCGCGGTATACCGGTACTGGAAAAATACCGGTATATATTATATTTCAAATGTTACGATATCATAATTTTGCTCAATTCGGTATTTCATACGCTGCTGTTGCGAAGTGCATCTGTAGGTGGCAGTTCTTCCCAAATTGCTGCACAACCGGTAAATGTGACAACAGAACAACGCAATGGATCAAATAGATGAAACTCTATCAACGCACCCGAAATTAATAAATAAAGAGAACAGTAGAAGTGAAATATGGCATTACTTTGCATACAAAACAGATGACAAAGGTGAACGAACTGACCTTACTGCACCTGTATGCAAGCGTTGCTATAAATCATGTGTTGCCACAGGAGGCAACACATCAAACCTTTTTAAGCACTTGTCGCTTGCTCATCCTGATCTTTTCAGAGAATTAAGAGATGGTGAGTGCATCATTCATAAATTCAGATTTAATTTGAGCTTTTATTTACAACTGATCAACGCACATACAGATGTGATACAGTAAGCTCAAATGTGCATGTGTGACACGCTAGAACCAGTGAAGTTTTGGTCACGTAATATATGCACTTGCATTTCATACAATCGAATATTAATTGAATTTGAATTAAGCAAGAGTTTTGCTATATTAATTTTAGTATCAATAATATGAAGGGAATGTTTCTGCCGCACTGCCGACTGCTAATATGAAGCAGCCGAGAGAGCGAGAGAGTGAGATTTATATTTAATGCTTTTTCTTTGGCTATCTGAGTCTGAAATCTGAAAACAATCTGAGAGAGAGAGAAATAATGTGATTTTGAATATTACTTTGACTGTTAGGATAACACTTTACAATAAAGCAACATTTGTTGCATTAATTGCGTTACTTCAGCTGTATTTTTTTTCTTCAAACTCTGTCAAATGTAGGTTTTTTTGTTACAGTTTGATACAAAGGTATTAAGATAAGAATCTGTTTTATTATTAGCCTATTGTTTTAATAAAATTGTTTTCAATTCACTTATCTTTTGAGGCTGGTTATTTGCCACCTATAGTATTGATTTAATATCGATACCGAGGTATTACATTCTGGTATCGTACCAAAGCCAAAATTATGGTATCGAGCCATCCCTAATGTGCGCCTACCGTGGCATGTTGACTGTGGCACTGCGCAGAAGATGGATTAGGTATAACGTTTTCATTCATAGAGAGGGGTGGGGGGGCAATATACCGGTAGACACAATTAACTCAAAAAAGGCGCAATGCTTTGCAATTGGGTCGGATTGAGGTTGGGTCATGTTCACACCTTAAACAAACCATACCAGAGTTCGTTTAGAACCAGACTGAGACCAACTCTTCAGTTGGGTCTCGGTACGGTTGTTTGGTCTGCACCTGAGTCTGATTGCTGTATTCACACCTGCCCAAAAGATCCGCACCAAGGGGGGGAAACGAACTTGAGTTTAATTCAATCGAACCAAACAAGACAGGTGTGAATAGGTGTGAACACCTACAAGTTTTCTGCCAACCTGGTCCACAAAAGTTCATTTAATAAACATGATAAAATAAACTAAATATGCTAGGTGCCATTTCATCCATCTACATGAGGCCAATTTAAACTTCCAAACATGGTTTCCTCAAGCCTACATTATAAGTTTGTTTTGACAAGCTTTTCTAGTTAAAAATTGCAGTTGAATTCAATTACATTTTAATTCTGCTTCTTTACAGTCAAACGCAGTTCCGCTATCTCAGTTCAAAATCAAGAATTGAACTGGAATTTACAGGTATTCTCAATTCTGAACACTTAAGTACTGAAGACCCTGGAAGAAATGCTGTCTAGCAGACGAGTTAAGCCTTGTTTGACACATTTACTGTGGCGTGAAGCACAAACCACCACAGACAGCACACAGATGCACGGAGCAGTTTACACTCAACGTCTTCTCAGAAATGGCACATAGCAGTACAAACAAAATATAAGCTGTTCTACATGAAGCAGCAATGAGAAAAATCCTTTTTTGACTAACCTTATTTGTGCTATGAATATGAATTGCACAGCTTGTTAAGGCGATGTGGGCTATTCATTTTATAAAACAGGTGAATAAGTTTAATA
This sequence comes from Tor tambroides, assembly GCA_021397915.2. Classification (NCBI taxonomy): domain Eukaryota; kingdom Metazoa; phylum Chordata; class Actinopteri; order Cypriniformes; family Cyprinidae; genus Tor; species Tor tambroides. The sequence goes on along the minus strand of JAFVLL020034760.1, from coordinate 13,635 downwards.
AATTTGCAAGTCAACATAGAGACTTGGAGTTGGGCCTGCATAGAAACCACCTAGCAAACACAATGCATTAAATCTTCTCTGAACAACACCTAATTTTACAGGAGGTGCAAACAAACAGTAGACGAAAAATTTGCAATTATAAGCACATTAGAAACATTCAACATCATCATGCACAACTAGTCTGTAACGGCACAGTTCACTGTGCCAAAACTGCATTACAATAATCTCCATTTTTATGGTAAAACTGACATTTTTAATGCCTGACAGAATGAGAGACGTCATTGAAAGAAGAGTGGCTTCTTTCAATTTGTGCCTGACTGTAGAAAGAGAAATGCACCTACTGAAGTGACCATTTGAAAAGAGCCCCCTCCCTCCCCACCCACCTCCCCCTCCAGAGACCGAGATGAGAAGCGCTGGCTGTACTTCACATGGGCCACAGGAAAGTCCTGACTTAAAAAGCACATTTAAGAACCAGTGAAGATGAAAAACACCCCAATTATCTCCCCAACCCCCCACTGAGCCCCAAGCTGTTTTATGACATTAAAACCTGCTAAATTATGAAGCACCACACGGCTGAGGATACAAATGAAAAAACGGGGACTTCTTTTTCAGAATCGTTAGTGTTTGTAGGGTGTCCGCTGATGCTGTTATGATATTCTCAGTGCTTAGTGTGATGACTTTGCAGTCACATCCCTCACGGTGATGCTGTGGGGCACGCCAAAGGATACGATAAACTACAAGCGGATAATGACTTAGATATGTCAGCTTAGAGATTTCATACGATACGATATTAAAGACATAATGAGCATTTGTTAAATTAATTCCAAAGAATTAATTATTAATTTGTATGTATTAACAACTAATTGCATTGCATTTCATAATGTGACATTCAAAAATGTTAATTTCTGCTAAGGACAGCACTGGGGTTACTGGAGTTCACCCCATAATTAAAATTAAAAATGATTCCCCCAATATCAATGCCAAACCATGTAAGCAATATTTTCCTATTTTTAGCTCATTTCACACAAAAATAGTTCATAGTCCTCAAAATGTGCATTTCAAGGTATACAGTTTATATGCATTCACTGGGAATAGAAACCCATGACTTTGCCATAGCTAGTGGCATGCTCTGCTGTTCTGAGTATGTTCAAAAAGCTCAAAAACGCACCATAAAATTGGGCCATATGACCTGTGCACTATAGTCCACGTCCTTTGGATGCAAAGCAGACATTCTAGTCCTTTTTTGCAGACTTCATAGTCTTTTTTGAATTCTCAGTCTTTATTAATCATCTGGATGGAAAAGATCAACACTAACATTCAATAAGAAGTGACAATAAAGACTTTTACATTGATCTAAAAAATGGTATTTCAAATAAAAAAAACGCTGATAAAATGCAAAAAAAAATTATTTTGAAATGTCTATTCATCAAAAGTATCCTGAAAAAAATTATCACTGTTTCAGTTATCCATTCAGGGTGATATAAGACATTTAATTTGTCTGTGTGTTATCACATTTGGTGAGCTGAGCAAACATGTCTTCATACACCACTTTTCAAAAGTCTGGAGTCAGTATAACTTTTTTTAAAGAAATTTACACTTTTATTCTGCAGCGATACATTAAATTGATCAAAAGCGATAGTAAATAAACATTAAAGTAGCATTTATGTTACAAAAAAAGTGTCAAAACAACAAGTAAATGCTTTTTCACAAAAATATTAAGCACTTAACTGTTTTCAACATTGATAATAACAAGAAATATTTCTTGAACACCAAATCAGTATATTAGAATGATTTCTGAAGGATCATGTTACAGTGATAACTGGAGTAATACAGCCCGATCTCACGGCATTTTGTACATATTTTACGAGGTGGCTAATTCGTATGAATTTGTACAAATGACCTACACCTAACCCCGCCCCTAAACCTACCCGTCACTGCGGTTTAGACAAATCGTACTAAATCGTACGAGTGAGGTCGTACGAATTCGTACGAATTAGCGACTTCGTAAAATATGTACAAATTGGTCGTGAGATAGCGTTGAGTAATAATGCTGAAAATTCAGCTTTGCATCACGGAAATAAATTACATTTTAAATATATATTAAAATAAAAACAGTTATTTAAATTAAATTTTAATAATATTTCACAATATTTGTGTTTTCAACAGTATTTTTTATCAAATAAATGCAGCTTTGCTGAGCATTAAAGACTTTCATTTATATTTTTATTTAGCGACGATGCACTGATTTGTTCAAAAGTGACAGTAAATAAATAATAACGTGACATTTATAATGTTACAAAAAGTAAATGCCGTTTCACGAAAATATTTAGCAATTAAGCATTATCAGCAGTGATAAAAATAAGAAATGTTTCTTGAGCAGCAAATCAGCATATTAGAATGACTTCTGAAGGATCATATGACACTGAAGACTGGAGTAATGATTCTGAAAATTCAGCTTTACCACCACAGGAATAAATTACATTTTAAAACATATTAAAATAAAAAACAGTTATTTTAAATGGTAATAATATTTCACAATATTGATGTTTTACTGTATTCAAATAAATACACCCTTGGAGGTTTCTTTAAAAAACATTTTAAAAATCTTACTGACCCTAAACCCTTGAATGGTATTTTGAGCAAGTATTTTGGTGAACTAGTTAGGGTCTGGGAGACTGCAAATTCCGCCTAAAGTAGAAGAATGTGTAGTCTGTACTTTATTATAACTGCAACTAGTCTACCTGGCCACAATGAACACTAACATTCTGTTTGCTTGTTTAAGGTCTTGATAGAACGTGTGGCTCTTCTCTACATCAGGGTGAGGGCTACGATCTGTCAGGTCTTCCCACCAGATTACACACTTACACAGGGGTCACGAGACCAGGTCTCTGACATCTGTCACGCACACAGGGTTTCCTACGGACAGCGATACAAGACAGGAAACAATTCAAGCAAACCTACCCAGAGGACATCTGATCACATCCAAATGCGCAACAAATAATCTATCTCCACAATTCCCCAAAGACAGAGAGCGAGTGAAGAGGAGAGAAAGAGAGAGCGCGAGCGAGATTTATTAACAGCCATGGGCTATTCAGGTCTGCGGTTGTTCAACGATAAGTCCGCTGATAACCAGTCATTTCCTGAGAACAGACCATACAGTGTGCACCGCTTTTGTGGAATTGCTAAATTTCCATTTCCAATTCTAAATCCTTAGACACTGTATGATATTTAACCCCCACGGTCCAGGCCAGACCGTATCAGCACATCCCCACTGGCTGCAGCACGCAGGCTAAAATCCAATTTCTGTGATAAGCTTTAGATTTGCCTTGAGGACTGGAGTTGCGTTCCTCTTTGGATTGCACACGTTTATCCAAGAAAAGGGCAACAGAGATGGATTAGAAGTGGCAAGGGGCATGGCGGCCGCATGGGTGTGGTATGCAAGCGCAGACAGGTGTAGAATGATGATACAATTCATGTTCACACTCATTCGCTCAAGAACCACCTCTTGCTTTCTAACCCCTGATCCCCAAACACAGTCCCTGACCAGCACTGGAGAAACTACTTACGGACATAAACCACATGCTATGGACTTGAGATAAGCTGAAATTGGCAGTTTTCGTCCATCAGAGGTTAATATGGTTTTACGCAAAGAAGAGTAAATCACTTCCTAATGGACACTGTCATTTGAAGAAAGCTCCCTGGAGTTGAAGGCATACAATTATCTATAATTCTCTATAATTAGCCATTTTCACACGAAACACAACAAATTGCAGTACAATGGCCTGATTACTTCTTCGAGTACCACGTGCAACAACTTTGCATCTTTTATCTGTATTGCTACCATGTACTCATTTATGTCTACAGAAAAACTATGATATCATTTTGGAAATTAAGTTCAAATGTGCAGACTAATTTCTTTATCCACTTGGTGTTTTGCTTTGAGTATCTATCCAATTTGACATTTCTTTCCATTAAAACAGTTGCTTAACTTTTTAAGCTAGCAAAATCAGCTCAATTCAACATTTCCATAAAAGTTTCAGGATGCTGCATGTGACCATTTCAACTGTAGGTTCTGTTTACAGTGGTTGACGGATTTGTAATTTTCAATGGCAATTTTCAATAATGATAAAAATATCGAGAAAGCATGGCCTAACACCAACATATAGCCTATGCCATTCAAAAGTTTGTGTTCAGTAAGACTTTTTTTCTTTTTTAAAGAATATTTTACTGTTTTTACTGTATAAGAGTCTTCTCTTTAAAAACATTTAAAAATCTTTCGGACTGCAAATGTTTTAATGCTAGTGTGCATTACAAAATTCAAGGATATCTTGTACAAGAAACATTTACTCAAAATGCATCTCAAAATGGCCAATATAAGAGACATGAGCTCTAAATTGGAAAACACCATTACAATTGCACCAAAGTGTCTAGAGAAAACTGTAGCCTTAAGATTGATCTAGAATTAAAGGGCCTACACAAAATTGTACAATTACAAGGGGGTAGCCACATCGTTTTGGCTGCGTAGTGTATGTCAGATTACAAAATGATATTTCCAAACACCACCAGCCAAGCAAAGTCTGTTCTGTCACGCATTTCCTGTCAGACCTCCTGCGGACGAACACACAGTAGAAAGAAGAAAAATGAGATAAAAGACGAGATGGCAATCTAGCAACTTTGGCTCCGGTCCAGAACTGTCTATCGAGCAACGCTGTCTAGAAATTGGCATGCCAGGGAAGAACTCACTGAGGTGAATCACATGACATTATGGAGGTCACGCATGGGTCCAGCCACCTAAAGAGCCCAGATACAAGCAAGAAATAGAGTATTTTACAGACCACTGGTCCACCTGCTTCCTTCAGAGTGCCTCAAATTCCGTTTTAATCGAAACCCATGAGTAATACATTTCATAGGACTTAAAACTAGTCACACTTTACTGGGCAGCCAAAGGACCCCTAGAGAGGCACCAAAAAAGGGCACCAAAAAGTACTTTATCATCAAATGAAGAGTGTGCTGGAACGTTGAATTTTAAATTACAGCACCTGGCTGGATAACAATGCTAAATGAGATCAAATTGACAGCCCAAATACCTTAGAGACCGTATGTCTTGCGTGGTTCACACATGCACACACATGCAAATGTCATGAGAGGCTATACAATCACTTTGGTGGCATCTGTTCCACTATTTTTTTTCCCCCTCGAAGCATGAATTGTTTCACACTCTCACAAGGAAAATGAAATGTTGATCTCTGATGAAGATGCCTTTCATTCGTTGTGATTAGAAAAGACTCACAAAGGCAAAGCTCAACGTCTCTTCGCCATCGATTTTAATTGAGGCTTGATTACATATACAATGAACTGTAGCGGGTCATGCTTTTTGTCATTTGAAATATTTTCAGCTTTATTGAAAGACCGCACTGGGTTGATTTCTCTTGGGCATAGCGCAGCATAGTACAAAAGACTATATTACAATCACTGGATTAAACAAACGTGGCACGTTGAGAGCGATGATTAATTCATGGAGGTATTCTCCATTTCATACATTTATGAAGGACGTTACCCGTTAAAAATACATTTATGTATTCCGAGCACACCTGGATCTTCTTTGAAACTTTCAGCAGGGGACAGCTCTCACTTCCACACAATGAGGACTGCTCTCATGCTCTGTCTGGGGTTTTACAGACACCAAGCCCCTTTTAATAGCTCAAAAATAGACTGATTGCTACCTTAGAATTTAACAAGGAGCAAAATTTCAACCTCAAAATAGGAATTAACATATTGGAAATTTCTCTGAATGTTCTAAACACATGCATGCTTTCAGCACCAGAGTCAGCTCCCAATTTCTTGAGCTCAAGACCATGAGTGGTCTGAGAGATCCGGACCCCTTTAAATGGCTTTAAAAAAAGCTTAATATTTATATATCAGTTTAACACCACTAATTTTATGATAAGTGATTTGAAACCTAATTTAGCCAAAGCTATACTCTTGGTTGGTGTCACAGAGACCACAAATGCATTGAATTTTTAAATGGATGTTATAATGTGTTCTTAAAGAGATCAAATTGAACAAAAGCTTTCATTCAGAACAGCGACTCTTTTGAAAAGCGCATGCTTATTCTGTGGTGAAACAGCGGGCTAAAGCTTTAATAATGTCTGTCTGTTGGGGTTTAATTAGTTTAGAGGAAAAGATCTGAAAAATTACAGAACATGTGGGTTAAAAGGCTGATCGCCAATAAGCTGTGTGATTGTACGCTGTTTCAGCAGTCCACCATTCTGCTCAATGCAAGTCTAAGCAAAATTCTGATCTCAGGGCTAAGAGTCTATAGTCCACTTTCTCTGCAGAAGCAATTAGACTTTCAAATGGACTGAAATCACGACAATCAAATTATTGCATGTAAAGTTTAAAAAGCTTGTATTATGCTATATGATATGTAGGTGATCTGGCCAATTATCTATATCTGTATCCTGCATAAAAGTGGTTCACTTCATCCTATGTACAATCATAAAAAAAGCACATCTAAACCAACTGCTTATATTCAGATAAATCCAACAAATCCAATAAACCTAAATCAATCAGATTACATTAGGACAGGAGAAAAGTGAGATCAGGCAGAAAAGCTCTTTAAGGTAGGCTAACTACACCTTTTCACTTTAAATGCAGCATGAAATCATAGGCATTCTTCTTAAGGCTGATACATACAATAAATTCTAAACCATGAGAGCATCTTCATCTTTAATTCTCAATGAAATTTAGCCCAGAATGTCTCTCTGTTGCATGCAATACGTATCCAATAGAAAGTTCCCTCATGCACAAAACCCTCCAGGCTGAATTAGACACTGTGCATTAAACTTCTATTCAAAAATCATATCCAAATGCAAGAAATTATGCAAGCTGACTGAAAACCTTCAATGCACAAAACGCAATGATGAAAAGAGAATCTCTTACCCACTTTCCTGATCACAGACGATGCTTGATAATTCCAAGAACAGAAGTCAAACTACTCTTCCATCTCTCCAATGAGCCGTGCGTAACTTTCCAATGGATAGTCAGCACCTGGACATTTAGATGCGCTGGGAAACGAAGGCGAGCTTTAGTTTACGGCAGTTCAGCCACACAGAAAAAGAAGCGAGACGACCACCGGAGTGTACCGGTGGATAGTGTCTTTAGCCGCGTTCTCACGCGCTGCTGATGCGGTGCGTGTGCGGTAAAGCATACAGATCTCTCCACGCGCTATCACTGCGCTCTGCTTCCCCGGGTCCTAAAGCTGAACCGCAGCGCCACTGAACTTTAATGAGTTATTGCAATGCCAGCATTGCATTTTTGAATCCCTATGTCTTCATCCTTCCTGCAATTAATTTATCCTAATGTACAGAATACAATCAGACTGTTTTGATGAGTAAGCGACACGTTCGGTCTTTCATATAAGAAATTTAAGCTCAAAGGTAAAATATTCTAATTAAAAAGGAAAGTTCTGGCTTTATAAATCAAAGTAAGAGTTTTATGGCTTTTAGTTCGTGTCTCGCAGCGCAGTATATGCACTGTAAAAATGATTTTTCTAAGTAATTAAGTAAAACAGAGTATGTATTACAAGAAATTACTCTTTCAGTTTTCTACTTTAACATTTAGTGTTTAATTCATTCTGGTACTGTTTCTCTGTAATTGTTTGAGTTTTACAAGCAGTTTTTGAGTAAAAATTGTTTCTACAGCATTTTTCTCTCTCTCAGCGTGCTAGTGTAACGTTACTCCAAATAGTTGACAAAAGCAATTACTACTAACAGATACGCATTTTAAACGTACAGTCTGCCTCTTAAGGGAAAAGAGAACAAAAATATTGATGACTCATCTTTCACTAGACTGATATGTGCTCAATCAAACGCTTTTGAAACTTAAGTAAAAATTATGTTCTAGTTTTTGTTTACAAACTAAAGGCTGCGCCCCTCACATCCGGGTTATCTGCAGATACCCAGTTTCGCCAGTAGGCTACTATAATCGACGAGCAGTTAAGCTAACGAATTTAGTAGTTGAAGAATTTAGAATTTAGAACTTGAACATAGTAGACTAATTGTTTACTCCGATTATTTTAAATAGCATGTAAAGGTTTATTGAACATTAAGGTGCTGCCAATAAGGCCTAGTAATAAAGCGATTTTACTGGACTGAAAGGGGATTTGTTTAATTGTCCCATAGAAACAAAAACTCTAAATGACTAAATTATGATTGATTAAGCCATGCATTAAGCCATATTCAAATAGGACAGCATATTCAAATTCAAAACCATTAAAGTTGGCATGAAAATAACCTAATTTAATTTCTAAATGCACATTGTAGTAAACAATTCATCTGTGCCTATTCTTATTTATTTGACTTTTTTTTTTTTACTTCTATAATTTGTTATAATTTGAATTCGAAGGCAGGCTTCAGCTATACATCTAGGCTATTGTATTGAGATATATCACTTGGCAAGAACTTTGATTATCATCAATGAAAAATGTAAAAAAAAAATTAACAGTAGTGCTTTCTATCATATTGTTTTGCCAGTTTTTTTTAATGCAAGCCACTTGAGGTTTTACTGTGCTTATTGGTTTAATAAACTCTATTACAGTGCAGTTTTTAAGAAATATACAAATGGAGTTTTATAATTTCCCCCAAAAAAGTGAATAGTTCTGACTATAAAATTGTTATTTAGTGAATGTTCAAAGCTGTTGTAAAATAGATACAATTGGCGCACATCAGTTGAATTTGGTTGCTTGGCAACCATAAACTCCCTAGATATTCTAAATTACTATATTGTCAGTAATATATGTCAGGATTTATTGAACATTAGTGTCTTTTATCATATTGTTGTCATATTAAAAAAGCAATAAACTCGAGGCCTTTCAATACAGATATTTTTCCACAGTTATAAGTGGGTTTTATTGCTTGTGATGTTGTGAAATTTTAAATAGTCTTGCATTGAATGTAAAGTAAGTGCCAGCAATGGTATCATTGTATTATATCAAAATCAAGTTTCGACAGTGATCTTGCATTCTATCTTCTTTAGTTAAGAAGTATAAGAATTGTTTATTAATGGTATATCTAAAGTTTTGCCTACTGAATTATGTTGTCTTTATTGCACATCACATTTATTAATTCATAGGGTGTTTAATTAATTTTCGAGGTGGGTGTGTGGGGTAATTAATCATAGGCATGTAGCTAAATTAAAAGTGTGACTCCTAAATCAAATATGCATTATGAACTGACATTAAGCTATTAATATTAAGCTTTCTTAGTTCCCCATTCAGTCATTCACACTTTCACATGTCTTTGTCCACAACATGAAGTTGTTTATTTGTGATATGGTCAACCCATTTGATACTTGGCATTTAGGGACACCAACTTGTCATTCATTGGCAGGACCAAGCGATCCACACAGAATTAAACAGACCTTTGTGCTCCAGCCACCCACGCCATACATTTACCAGGGCTGACCATTGTAGGAGTGGGGTCACGTCCAAAGGGACTGGGAGGGACGCTCGTCATTTCCAATGTGCTGCCACTCACCTCATATGACAATATAGAGAGACACTCCATCCCGTCTAATGTTTGACGACCCCACAGGCAGGTCAGTCTGCGAGCACCGCTCCCTTCGTCTGTGATTAAAACCTTCATCAGAAGCGCCCTGAGCATGGCGTAGTCTTCCGGTTTTGAGCCCCTCACATTAGGCAGCTGTAACTACATTATTGAGTAATTACTTTCAAGGTCTCGGTGTTTTCGCGTTGTCAAGCCACAATGATGGATGAGTGCGAATATCAGTAATACTGTGTCTCTCAGGGTGAGATTCTCCTGAGAAATTTGATGAACCTAATAAAGACTGCCAGAAAAACTATAAAAGTCTCAACAAATAAATAATTCCGATACTCATCGCAGTTCCAAAGGAGACACAAATAACAGTCTTGAAGTTAATGCAAGTGAGTTGTTTCCTCAAGCTTTAGATGACAGTTATTGATGTCAAGCGATTATGAGTGGACAATAAGTTATTTAGGAGGCATAAAAATAATTTGCATGCATGTAAACAATTGGAAAAGCTGCCAAACACACTGGCTGCGCAACGGACAGGTGTACTAGACAACAGTTAGTAAAAAACAGTGGTCAAGAACATTAAAACAGCAGTCAGATGGGACCTAGAATGGAGTTGTCAGTTTTTTCTTGAGGCTCTGAAACACTCCCTACTCTCATCAAAAGTGGTAAAAGTTCTAACTAACTAAATTCTGATTCAGTGAACTATGTTCAACGCCTTTCTAAAATAGCTCAAATTGGCTCATAACCTCACATCAGTTGAATTCGATATAAGCTTGGCAACCATAAATGTCTAGTATAAAAATATAAAAGTCCCAATAAATAAATAATTCTTATACTCGTCAGAGTTCCAAAGTAGACACGGCACAAAATTAGTCTTGAAGTTGATGTAAGTGAATTGTTTCTTCAAGCTTAGATGACGGTTATTGATGTCATATGATTATGAGTGGACAAAAGGTTATTAAGCATGCATAAAAACTCATTTGCATGCATGTAGACAATTGGAAAAGCTGCCAAACAGACTGGCAGAGCAGCGGGCAGGTGTACCAGACAGCAGTTGGTAAAACAGTGGTCAAGGGCATTACAATAGCAGTCCGAATGGACTTCCACACACATTTGTGGCCCCCATGTTAGTTTTTTCTTGAGGCTTTGAAACATTCCCTACCGCCATCAAAAACAGAGATCCAAGCTACTGAAGTGGATTGCTTGGAGTGAAAGAGTATGTTTTCACCCTGCTGATATTTGCACAGGCTATACCCCAGTTTATTCAGGAACACAATTCTCATTTCCTGGCCTTTTCTGTGGGGACAAAGTTTCCATCTAAAAGCTTCATGTAGTGCATTGCAGAAAAAAAGCAAAGCATTCTGGCTTCACGCTGTTGGTTAGACAGCTGGTTAGTGGGAGAGGGTGAGACAGCTAAGTTCTCACTGCAGATGACTCGATGGGCTTCCATCCGAGGGTGTCCATGGAGATTACACCCAAGTTCTTGATCAACAACAACCTGGACGCAAGCTATGGATGTGTTTTGATTATTAGGTTCCCAAATCTAACCTTGGTGAGTCAGTTTAAATATTCAAATTTGCCAAAACATGAAGTCTGAACTATTTAGCAACAATCTTTTGAGTTTCCTTCTAGCATAAGGCAACACATGCTGGAGGTTGAGGCTTGGAAGCAAACAGATGGGCCGAAATGAGATGATTTCAATCAAAATACAAGATCTCTTCCATCTGGGCTCTCACGGCACTTTGAAGATAAAGTGTAATGTGACTACGTAAAGGCTTTCTTTCATTTTCTGCACTTCTGCCAGCTGGAGATGGAGACTGTGGAATTAAATGGAAATATTGTCAGATCTGAATTTAAGACGAGAAAATTCTCAGACAAACATGGAGCGGTTTGGGAGTTGGATGTCAGACTTTGGATATTATGGAGGTTGTGCTGTTCGATTCAGACGTACCGGTTGAATTTGCATCTCGTAGGTGAACTTCTCGGCCTCTAACGCTTTGTCTTTCCTTTTTATTCTCACCTAGGTGCTTTTGCTGGGAGGCCCAGACCCTGACATGGAACCGGTCTCATTAAAACTCACATCATGGTGTGAGTTCAAACCTTAATGGATCAGTCAAAAGCACCTCACACACTGTCACCGTAATGGCTCCTCTCTCTCACGAGAATTTTGATCCATGCAGAGGCTCCATAAATCCCACTCGCGGTGCGGCTGTGGTTGAAAGAAAATAAGAAAGAAGCAGGTGAGAGACTGTCACACCTTTACAATTTCACTGCATTCTACTGACTTCTGTCCTCTACTGTTTGTGCTCTTTCAACTCAGAGGTAAGTTGCTCAAAGGTTGCTTTTGCATAGCTCAAGAGAGTTGATACCATTTTTAGGTATGTTCCATGTAAATCACCTTTGCAATTTTTTTTTTATAAAATACTTTTCTTTTTCAACATTTTCTGGGAAGAAATAAAAAAATACGAATGAGACAATTTAGATTATTGCACTAAATTGCTATATTGCAAATCCTATCAGCTTACATTTTGGCCATAGAACTATTTCTTGATGCAGCAATTGTTTATATTGATCATTCTTTATGTTTAAGATGGAAGACTGGAGAAAGCAATATTATGGATTATAGACTCACCAGAAGCGACAGTTTAAAGTTAAAAATGTCTTGATAGATTTGTTTCTTATAAACATGCAGATTTTCACTTCACAAGATGTTAACTGTGATCTTTTTATCAGCTGTTTGGACTCACTTTCTGACGGCACCCATTCACTGCAGAGGATCCATTGGTGTGCAAGTGATGTAATGCTGAATTCCTCCAAATCTGTTCCAATGAAGAAACAAACTCATCTACATCTTGGATGGCCTCAGGGTGAGTAAATTTTTAGCAAATTTTAATTTTTTGGGTGAACTGTTCCTTTAAGGTAAAATTTTTGTAAAATGTATTAGAAAAAATACAGGTTAATGTGAGGGTGAGTTATATATTCAGAATAGTTATTTTTGGTTAAATTATCCCTTAAAAAAATGTCTTGCCTTGTACAGAGTTTGACTGAATGTTAGCTGAATGATAACATGTATGTAAATGTTTGTGTCTCTTGCTGCATGTTTGAACTCTGACCCCCTGAGATGTCCCATGACATGCAGTATAGATTCACAGCTTAGAGTGAGAAGGCATATGTATTCTGGCTTATATTCAGGTATTCATCTGGGTTCAAAAATCTGAGACTGCACTGAAAATTTGGGATTTACAATCTAATTTAAACCTGGAAAAAAAATTTTAAACATGACTTGGAATTATATAAAATGTATGTATATGTACATATCCATTATTTTTAAATCAAAATTTAATTGACTTTATTTTACTCCTTTTTTATTTTATTTTTTTTTTATTGCACAGCTTTATACATAATATTGGATAATTTTGTGTCAAATCGTGTTCAAAAAAAATTCTCAAATCAGTTAAAATCCATATTAATCAAATTCAACTTTTCACTCAAAATGTTGCAAAGAAACTTGGATTGGAAAAAAGCAAAATAGCAGCATTTCACTCTCAGATTTTAGGATGCTACTGTAAATACATGTATACCATATCCACAAATGATTTCTCTTTTTGGACAAATAGGTAAGTTGAAGGAGAAACTAGTACAAAAGAAAAAGTATCCTTACTCACTTGCTATCAGTTCATTCCAAACCTTCCCTGATTATTTTCTCCCGTAAACATCCTCATTAGTCCCCTTAAATTCATCCAACAGTGATGAGCTACAAAGAGCGGATTCCATCAGGCTGATAGTTACTTCCTGTCTGCCAAGCTTCATTAGACTATATTTACCTTCCACCATCAGCCTTTTTTGTTGGCATAATTAAAGAGCAAATGGTGACCTTGTGACCCCAGCCCCCCCTCCGTACCCCCTCTTTAAGTGAGACTGTGTTTAGTATGCATGTGGAGCTGCAGACTCTGACACGGAGGATATGATACGGAGGAGAGGACTCGCTGTGACCTTCATCAGGGAGCCAGAGTAGATTATTGGTGAGTAATGAGCGAGAGAGAGCATCTTTAGCCCTCTGGCTCCTTCAAGAGTTTGGATA
>JAFVLL020034759.1:88841-116778 GCA_021397915.2 Tor tambroides | reverse complement strand
CGCGCCTGGCGCGGAGGCGAAGTTAGAGCGTCTGAAACGTCTCCCGTTTGATGTGGTCATAAAGACGTTCTGCATCTAAATAAACGCAATCCTTTAAAAAAAAAAAGAGAGACACAGGCAGCAGATGCGAATGGGGTGACCAACCCTAGCCCCGCCCCTGCGTTAATTGCGTTAAATATTTTTAACGCGTTAATCAGAAAAAATTAATTGCGTGCGTTAACGCGCTAATTTTGACACCACTAATTTTAACACTATTGATCTACCAGATTTGAAGAGTTTTAGCTTGTGCATTTTTACAATGTGCGTACAAAATAAAAATGAATATGATGGCCAATTCAGAGTGGGAGGCAATAACTATTAGTTACTTTTTAACAAATTAAACTTTTATTCAGCAAGGATGCATTAAATTGATCAAAAGTGACAGTAAAGACATTTATAATGTTGCAAAAGATTTCTATTTTAAATAAATGCTGTTCTTTTGAACTTTCTATTCATCTGTGAATCCTGAAAAATAAAATCTATCACAGTTTCCACAAAAATATTAACTGTTTTCAACATCGATAATAATGAGAAATGTTTGTTGAGCAGCAAATCAGCATATTAGAATGATTTCTGAAGATCATGTGACATGATCTGTGAAAACCCAGCTAAAATATTTATTTTTTTGGGGATTCACAGTTTTCTACATAAAATCATCATAAAGAACATTCTGTGGAAATATTACATTGGCATCATTTGCTTAATTTCAGACTCAGAAAATCATGTTTTTGGGAAATTCCAATGTAAAAAAAAAAGCTTATTTTTAAAACTGCATTTAAACCATAATTATCGTGACTATGTGCCATATACCACATTAAAGCTGAGATTCTCCCATTTTCAGTGATATATGACAGACAATTCTTGACGTTTTGTAAAACAAGTCTATTTATTATGATGTGCATATCATTTAATAATAATAATATAATTTTTTGCACAAAATAATAAAATGTAGTGTCAATAAAATCATTAATTTCAGCATTTATCATTATATTAGAGAACTGTATCTCAAAGCCATTGAGATAATCTATCATTTACAGCAATAAAAACAAATGACCTATTTTCATCATTTTTATGGCTATCCCAACGTTGACGCTCTTTATCTCAGAATTAGATTATACGACTTTAGCCAGAGGGGGTCACAATTACATTTTAACATATATTCACATAGAAATTGTGAAATTCTAAGAATATTTCACAATTTTTTACTGTATCTTAGATCAAATAAATGCAGCCTTGCTGAGCAGAAGAGACATAAAAAAACAAAAAATCTTACCAACCCTGTGTATATAAAAATGTATATGTATAGCAAAATTCAATTCAAATTCAATGCTTTTCAGAAACAGTATTTTATCATCCTTTAAAATGTCATTTTACCCTATATGTTGAGTTAATGCCAAGTTCACAAACACTCTAGAGTTTCAAATTCTGTAATGAATGGCCCCTAATGAGATGAGGACATTTAACCCTTCAGAAACAAACAGCTGCCACTCAAGAAAGCCAATCAGTGTAGAGTAAACATCTTTTCATGTCCAGCAGCACAGTCCCATAACGGACCGTGATGTTAAAACCACCAAACCGCATCTGAGCCACACGCTATCATCACATTACGTTTGCCCTTTCAGCTCTTTTTGGCCTAATACAGTACAACGACAAGGCTTTTATTGTTTGGCTCGGCCTCTTGTGTTGTTTTTCTGTTTCGCTCATTACTCGTGTGTTATTTTGGAGCGTGGTTGAGTTTGTGAACTATTGATATGATTGAGCTGGAAAGGAGCTAAAAGCAGTCTGAACGGTGCGGTTTAGGGTTCGGCAGCCTGCCACAGTTTCCCATAACCTCAGACAAAGCTGAAGGAACGGCAGTGTACACTGCAAGCCCTGTTATGTAAAGATCCCTCTATAATTAAACTATTACGGCTGAAAGGTCGACTCTGGGGAGTAAAAAATAAGATCTCACAGGCCAAAAAGAGTCAGGTGTTACAGCAATTTCCTGACAGTTTTAATCCTGTTTTCCACCACAACACAATAAAACTTGTGTGTTTCTTGGAAGTCATTATACTGGATATCAGTTTGCATATATATATATATATATATACATAAACATTGCATATATATTTAAAACACAAACTTTTTTTATTTTACTCAAATTTAACTGAACATGTTTAGAGAAAAAAATATATATTTATTTTTTTCAATGTTCCTTGGAAGTCAATGTACCAAATATCATTTAGCATTATTATTGCCATTATTATGATTCACCTGATCATTATATAGTTATTATATTCTGGAATAGTCATCATATTAATGATAATGATAATATATAATCTAGTGCTGTCAAACGATTAATCGTATCCAAAATAAAAGTTTTTGTTGACATAATATATATGTGTATGTATATATAAATACACACACATAGAGTATATATTTTGTATTTACATTTATATTTTTGTATTTACATGTATATATTTATATTCATATAATATATATTATATATAAATATATTTAATATATAAACCACATATTTTTCTGAAATATATACATGCATGTGTGTGTGTTTATATATACATAAGAAATATTCACAGTACAAACACATATATTATGTCAAAAAAAAAAATTTTATTTTGGATGTAATTAATTTAATAAATGTAATTAATGGTTTTGTCCTCCAGGGTCACCCTCACACACACACACACACACACACACACACACATATATATAAGAAGGAAATAAAACTGTTTTCTTTTATTCTGACTGTCCAAACAGTGGTTAAACCCAGCGGTCTTCACCTGAAGTTGGCCCTGAAGCTCCAAGACTTTGGCAAAGCTATGTTTAAACCAATGAGGTAACACTTTGTTATTTAGATGTCCAGATGATTACACATCGGTTTAGGTTGAACTGATAGAAATGGTCCTTCTTGATTTCAGACAGGAGCGACACGAAGAGACGCCGGAGAACTTCTTCTATTTTGTGGACTTTCAGAGACACAATGCTGAGATAGCAGCGTTCCACCTGGACAGGTGAGGCAGTCCTCGAGGAATGAGTTATACTGTGAGGGATCTGATATGAGTGAACAGATGAAATCCCTCAGGCTGAAGCTCAGTGGGATACTGTACTTCATTGTTTAGGCCTGTTGAGACAATGAGCTTCAGCATGATTCTGGATGATTATACACTGATGAAGCAGACTGACATCAGAGACATCAAAGGAATTCACTAAAACACTATAAAATCTCACTTAGAAACGTTCTTAGACACAAAAACTCTGTCTGACAGCCGTTTGCATGTCGATTTCGCTAAAAAAAATCCAACTTTTGTAGGCTGTTTTAAACCACTTGTTCAGACTAGCACAGCAACATTACTCTTCACCAAACAGTCATATTTTAGGAGTAAAAATCCCATTCATTTTTAAGGGGAATTGATTTTTAAACAACAACTTCTTGTGATGCCTTTGTTGAAGTCGCCAGTCCGCATTATTTCAACGTATTTTTTTAAATAATCCTGTTCAACATTAGAATTTCTTACGAAAAACTACATTACCCATAATTCTGCAAAGAAATTTCCACCAATTCACGGAGCAAATCACGGTAAAAGAGCTTTTCAGCTCCGCCCACTTCCAAGATATGTACAATAATATGCATATTTTGTAATAAACATAAAATATGTTGTTTCTACATACACAATCAACATCTTTAAATCAATAGTTTTATATATATATATCCATTGTTTTTAATTGATTATGTCATCCGCAATGCTTCATGGGATTGTAGTTCTTTCCCTCATCAAACTTTTGTCTGATTTTCTGCAAAGTTTGCAATTGTGATTCTCCTCATAACTGGTTGGTTTGGTTCATGACTGAAAACTCTTAAATGCAATGCCTAAGGGAAAAAACACTAGAACAAGAAAGTGGTCGGGCTCTATCGATTTGATTGACCAATGGGAGAGGGAGGGGGTCCAAAAATAATTATTTTGGCATATCGTTTGGTGGCACAGATATCACATCCATCGCCTTAATTTTGTCGTCATATTGTTAGCTATTGTAAAACATGTCGATGAATCTCACTGAGAGTTTCTAAGAGTCTAAGAGTTCACAGTGCAGTTCAGTTTATTCCTATAGTGCTTTTCACAATGCACTTCATCTCCAAAGCAGCTTTCCAAAGAACAAACCCCCAGTGAACAAGCCTGTCGACAGTGGCAAGCAAAATTCCCCAGGAGCTCCACCCTGTCATTAGTGGTGCAGGCAAAGACACTCGAGAGAAGGGTGTTTTCCTGCAGGTTATTCCTCATCTGAGCTTGATTAAACACTCAGCGAGTAAACCTCTTCACATGAAGAATAATGAAAAAGGAAAGTGAATTGAATGGCTGTTATAGTTTGGAGATGAATGAACAAGAATCAAATCAAATTAGATGCTATTAGATAGAATGAAATCTGTCGAATTGTAGCATATTCTTATTTTTAATCCCTTTATGAGTGGCTCCAAATTCCATTCAATTTTGATATTTTAGGATGATCTCTCACTCTAAATATGATTTAAAGAGACTTCTTTTGTCAAGAATCCGGTTGAAATGAATACTGACTCAGATGGCAGGGCATGAATGTGTGTATGTGTGTTTTGTGCAGAGTGCTGGACTTCCGGAGAGTTCCACCGGTGGCCGGACGCTTTATTAATGTGACGGGGGAAATTCTGTACATAACGCACAATGATGAACTGCGCAGTGTTTTCTTCACCTCTCCAGGTTGGCATTACTAGTCAAAAAACCAAAAACATTTTTAACAAAATAAATAATATAATACATACTGCTGTGATTAGCGTCAAACGTTTGAGGTAAATGAAACTTTTATTTATCAAGGATGCATTTAATTGATCAAAAGTGACATTTTTATAATGTTACAAAAGATTTCTGTTTTTTAAATAAATGCTGTTCTTTTGAACTTTCTGTTCATCTGTGAATCCTGAAAATTAAAATGTATCAGTTTCTACTAAAATATTGAGCAGCACAACTGTTTTCAACATTGATAATAATCAGAAATGTTTCTTGAGCTGCAAATCAGCATATTAGAATGATTTCTGAAGATCATGTGACACTGAAGACTGGAGTAATGATGCTGAAAATACAGCTGCAGATCACAGGAATAAATTACAGTTTAACACATATTCACATAGAAAACAAATAAGTAAATAAAATAAATTTTAAAAAATCTTATAGACCCCAAACTTTTGAACAGTAGAGTACCGTATCTTTAGCCAAGTATTTTTTGTTTTTGTTTGTCATAATATATTATATAAAATAACTTTTATTTTTTTAAATGTGACCCTGGACCACAAAACCAGTCATGAGGGTCAATTTTTGAAATTAAATTTTTTAAAATTAATTTTATACATCATCTGCTTTCCATTGATGTATGGTTTGTTATGATCAGACAATATTTGGCTGAGATACAACTATTTGAAAATCTGGAATCTGAGGGTGCAAAAAAATCTAAATATTGAGAAAATCACTTTTAAAGTTGTTCAAATGAAGTTCTTAGCAATGCATATTACTAATCAAACATTAAGTTTTGATATATTTACGGTAGGAAATTTACTAAATATCTTCATGGAACATGATCTTAATATCCTAATGATTTTTGGCATAAAAGAAAAATCAATAATTTTGAGCCATACAGTGTATTGTTGGCTATTGCTACAAATATACCCCAGCGACTTAAGACTGCTTTTGTGCTCCAGGGATGCAAATAAGAAAAAAATATCTGGAAAACTCCATTTAAAATTTTTAATTCATATACAGAACTATGTCATATGAAACATTGCTGATTTATCATTTTAATTGTATCACGTTTATTAACAAACCGTTAGCTAACTAAATAATGTTACGTTAGTTAGATATTCAGCTTTGATCACAGCAATCAGTTACATTTGATCAACAACAGCTGTTTTAAATAGTAAAAATATCTCACAATTTTTGCTGTATTTTTGTTGAAATAAATGCATCCTTGGTGAGCAGAAGAGACTTCTTTCAAAACCACTGAGCATGAGTTGCTTTGAATGCTTATCTCTTTGCTTGTCCAGCCAACAACACGTGTTTCTTCGCCAAGTGTTTATACGTGTGTAAGTCGGAGTATGCTGTGTGTGGTCACCCGGATCTGCTGGAGGGCTCCATGTCTGCTTATCTGCCGGGTTTGAGCATCGCCCCGCGAATCTCCATCCCAAACCCCTGGATCCGCGCCTACAGCTTCACCGGGAGAGAGGAGTACGCTGGGACTTTCACACACACTCAACCACTCTTCAGTCTTGAGCACAAACAACGTTTGTTTTCTCTTTGTGACTTAATAAGAACAGGAATGTGTTTTTAAGAAAGTAAAAAGCATCCATTTAGATTCAGGTTAACTTGATTTAACAGTCTGATCATCACTGGTTGTTTTATGTAACGTAGAATGCCCTTGTTTGGATCGAGAAATCCAGCTCTCGATCCAGACCATGGCTAAGAAGCAAAAATGTTTGTCATGCACACAAAAGGGTTTAAAGTTCAGTAATGTTCAGATGAGTCCAACAGCTTGAAGCAATTAACGTCTTCTCTTTCTTTCTCAGGTGGGAGGTCAACCCGTTATACTGCGATAACGTCAAAAAACTATATCCCTACAACTCAGGGAACAGACTGCTCAACATTATCGACATGGCAATATTTGATTTTCTCACAGGCATGTAAATGCTTTTCCATATCCACACTTGATGAAATTAAATGCATGTCAAATGATTTTATACCTGACAGTCAATATGTGTTGATGGTTGGTTTTGCACCAAAACACAATAAGCATCACATTAATAATAAGGAAACTTTAAAGCTAGAGTTATATAAGTCAGTGTACTGAGCTTAAAGGGAAAATATCATTTTCCTTCATGTTTTAGGAAACATGGATAGACACCACTACGAAATATTCACCAAGTTTGGAGATGATGGTTTTCTGCTCCACTTAGACAACGCCAGAGGGTATGTGCTCCTATACATTAACACTGTACTCGTTTTTGCCATGCACTGCACTGCTTTTTCATTGTTTTTGACTGTTGTGATCACATCTTTTGCGCCGTCTTGTGCAGTACATGGCATTTTATAAACAGCACTCGAGTCAAAAGAGTTTCAGCTTTTAAAACGTGTCTCTAGACCTTGCGTTTCCTATTTTATTGCATTTTTAAATGCAAAAAAACAAAACAAAAAAAAGTTCTGAAGAATGGCCCCTCTCACTGTTTAATCATCAAAGCGGTTTCTCATTAAAGCCCATTTTCCATATAAGAAAAAACTATGTAATGCTTTGGTAAATCATGATGTAAAATGTCAAAATGAATTATGAGATAAAAGTTGAAATTATGAGGAAAAAGTCATAATTAAGAGTTGAAATTACAGCAAAAAGATCAAAATTAGGACATTAGTCATGGTTATAAGATAAAGTCAACATTAAGACAAAAGTCAAAATTATCAGATAAGAGTCATAATTGAGATAAAGCCGAAACTGACGAAAAAGTCAAAATTATGAGACAAAAGATCAAAATCATGACTAAAAGTCATAATTGAGATAAATTTACCAGTTAAAATTTCAAATAGTCAAAATTATGACAAAAAGTTATAACTGAGAAGTCGAAACTGACAAAGTTATGAGATAAAAAGTTGAAAGTGTGACAAAATTATAATTGGCATCAGTGGAAATTGACAAAAAGTCAAAATTATGAGATACAAAGTCAGATACAAATTAAAATGATCACATAAGTCGAAACTGAGATAAATCATAATTGAGGTAAGTTAAAATTTGACAAAAAGTCAAAATGATGACATAAGTCATAATTATGAGAGAAAAAAGTTAACATTATGACAAAAAATATGAAGTAGTAAGTCATAATTGAGATAAAAAGTGGAAATGAACAATGTCAAAATGATGAGATAAAAGTGGAAAGTATCACAAAAAATCAAAATATGAGATCAAAAGTATTTTCACTGTTATGATTATGACTTAGTATCTCATCATTTCAGTTTTTGTCATAATTTGGACTTTTCCTAATTCTGATTTACCAAAGCGTGATGTTTTTGTCATGTGGCCAAAACAGGCTTTTTCATCTTCTCGTTTGCTGCAGATTTGGCCGGCATTCTCATGATGAGACGTCCATTCTTGCTCCGCTGACTCAGTGTTGCATGTAAGGATCTTTCTCAAATAGTTTTTCAGTTATGACCCTTGATAAAGATAGTGTTACTCACAAAAGCCACGACCTCTCGCAGGATCAAGCGCTCCACGCTGGTCAGACTGAAGCTGCTGGTGCAGTCCGAGTATCGTCTGAGCGATGTGATGAGGGAATCCCTCTCCAGAGACCCTCTCAGCCCAGTCCTGACTGAGCAGCACCTGGAAGCCTTGGACCGCCGGCTGGGCCAGGTGCTCAGGACAGTGGGAAAGTGTGTGAAGAAGCTGGGGGAACCACAAGTGGTGATCACAGACTTTGTAGAGTCATCTAGAGTAACTACAAGCCACCCAGGAGGAAAAACCAGGTGACAGAACGAGAAGAGCGAGGGGTTGAGGAGATATCAGCAGTCCACTGTGTGCTCTAAAAGACCTTATGATCATTTCCAGAATAAACCAGTGAAGTAAAGCAGACCCTCTTGTGCAAAATCATCAGGAGGAAAAAAGGGGCTAAAAAAGGCTTGTGTGATACTATTAGTCTTAATTGTTTCATTTGACAGAAAATCTAAATTATGAGATAAGCGTCAAAGATAAAAAAGTTTAAATTATGGCTGTTATAATTATGAGACAGTCAGAATTCAAAATTATGAGATAATTATTTAAAGTTAAAATTGACAAAAAACTAAATTATGAGAAATAAATGATCATGAAACATCTAAATATGAGATAAATGTCAACTCTAAGAAGTATTTTTTTTGTCATTATGACTTGTCAGTTTTGCCTGCCATGATGACTTAGTATCTCATAATTTCAGTATGCAAGTATATATAATATAAATACATCAGTATGTCATAATTTTGATATTTTATGTCATATTTATGACTTCATATCATGACTGATTGGCCCAAAAAAGGGCTGTGACAAAAAGTAAAAATTATGAGTGAAAATTGTCAAAATTATCACGAGTCAAAATTATGACAAGTCAGAGATAAAAAGTCAAAATGATCATAAAACAGTGAAATAAAAAGTAAATTTTAAAAAGCAGAATTTGTCAGTCATCATGACAGTTGAAATTGACACGTCATGTTTATCTCATAATCTCAAAAGTATCACTTTTTATCTCATAATTTTGACCTTTTATCTCATTTATCTTTCATGTCAACTTTGCATTATAATTATGACTGGCTAAAAACGGCTGTGTGATTTTACAAAAAAAAAATCTTAATTGTTAAAAACACAAAAAGTAAAAAAAAAAAAAAATTGAGAGTCATAATTATAACAGTCAAAATTATCACACAAGTCAAAATTAAGAGGTAAGTCAGAGGGATAAAAAGTTAAAATTATGAGATAAGTCATAATTGAGATAAAGAGTTGAAAAGATAAAAAGTCCAAATTATCATGAAACTATCATAAAGTAAAAAGCAGAATTTCAGTCATTAGGTCAATTTCGACTGTCATGATGACTAAGCATCTCATAATTTCAACTTTCTATCTCATAAGTGTTACTTTTTACCTCATGATTGGCTAAAAAGGGCTGTGTAATATTCCTTCAGAATCTGGTTTAGTGGGGTTAGTTACAGTCATCAAAGACACTTGGAAAATCTGCTCTGAAATCCCCGAGCCAGACATGATGCAGCATTCGCAGGAAGGATAAGATCTTCAGATCTCCTTACATCAGCAAACACACCATTCATGTGGCGCTTTAACTGCACAGCGGGAAGCGTTTCCTCTGATTATCCGTTCCCTTTCTGTCCGTTTTTCTACAAACAACCATTAGTGGCAGCTGAGCTGATGATGCAGCGCACAAACAGGCCACATCACCAGAAACACTGCGGTAGGTTTCTCTACAGGAGCTGAAGGCTGATTTTCCAGACGATATAATCCTCAGCTGTCTCATCTGCTCATTCTGTCAAGTGGGATCTTTGGAAATCGATCAAACCAGATCATTTGAAGTGTTTAAGCTTTGTTGCAACTTGCGGTTCGCCACGCTATTGCACTATTGTCTTGTAAGTTGAAGCTCGCTTAAACACGTCACCATTAGTGTGACCTTCAGTTTGGGTTTATGAAATAAAAAAAATGCAAATCAAATGCTCAAAATGTTAATTGCTGAATTGGTGGTGGTGGATAAACAATCTGAAAAACTAAATCAAATCCCGGTCATAATTCTTCATGACCGTTTATCACGTTCTCATTAAAATTACAAAACATTTGCATACTTTCTGACTTCCAGATGACAGAAAGCCTCATATTAAAACTACTGGAGTATGTGTAAAAACTACTGGAGTATGATCATAAAATTTAAATTTAAGCATAAAACATGATCTGACTCTTGTCTGAGTACATGAAATTAAAATTAAAATTCATCAATTCAGTCTCATCTGTTAGGACGCGATAACTTGAGCTTGTACTTTTTCTCATTTGAGGCCATAATAATGAGGATTTCAGCCGATGCCACACAGCACACAAACCCAAATCATGATCCTGATAATTCTACAGAACTGTATTTGCTGTAGGTGTATCATGACAGCATTCAAATACACAGAGTATCCAAATATACTTTGTGCACCAAAATGTGGAATATACACTACAATTCAAAAGATTTTTTCATGTTTTTGAAGGTCTCTCCTGCTCAGCAAGGCTGCATTTATTTAATCAAAAATACAATAAAAATTGTGAAATATTATTGCAATTTAAAATAACTGTTTTCTATGTGAATATCTGTTAAACTGTAATTTATTTCTGTGATCAAAGCTGAATTTTCAGCATCATTACTCCAGGCTTCAGTGTCACATGATCTTCAGAAATCATTCTAATATGCTGATTTGCTGCTCAAGAAACATTTCTGATTATTAGCAATGTTGAAATCATTGCATGCAGTATATCCCACAATGCAATGTACTCAAGTCGCCTTGATGAACACATTTTAACACAAAATTAAAATGCAAAATCATTTTTATCAACTAACTTTAATACTTTCTTTTCAACATGACACCTGGACAGCACAGTAACATCTCCATTCTGAACAGTCAGATTTTCTCAGTTGAACGCTGCCCCCTTGTGTCTTGAAATAAAGACAAATAAGAGCATTTGTCTGGAAAGAAAGTCTTCCACTTGATGGTTCAATATCAACCTTTTTATTGCTTAAACTGCAATTTGGACAATCTGTACCAAAATGATTCTTTTCCGTGCAGAACTCACTGGAAATCCGACTACGCATCTGGATAACATTGACAAATCAAACATCATCAGTGGTCTGCGATATATCAGCAGCTCATATGACCGCAGGTCACAGAACCAGCAGAAACATTTGGGTTTGAAGGAGCATCTAAGCCTTGATTCATCTGTTCATTCATCAGTCACTCTCCATTCACTGCCATGAAGATGGAAATCAACCTAAGAAACATTACAACGATGAAGCTGAAAGAAGTTACACCATTTGGTCACACTTTATATTAGGTGGCCTTGTACTTATTGTGGTCATATTGTATTGCAAAACACTTTTGCTGCTATTGAGGTGGGATACGGGTAAGGTTAGGGACAGGTTTGGTTTAAAAGTGGGTCAACAGTGTAATTAGAAATATAATTACATAAATTACTTACCGATGTAATTACATATAGGGATTATTAAAAATATAAGTACAATGTAAAAACATGTATGTACACAATAAGTGCATTGTACCACATGATTAATTTAAATGTAAGTACATGGTAGTTAAGGCCACCTAATATAAAGTGGGACCCAGCATTTAATATGCATTTCTCAAAAACTAAAACAAGGAGCATTTTGTGAATGAAGAGAATCGAACAATGATCGCTCTGGATTGTTTAACAGCAAAACAGAATATGGACATGTACACAACAAACCGTCAATCGTCCTTTTAACTTAAAAACTCCTTGTAGGATTTTTACAAAACATATCAAAGATATTGACATCATGACGTTGTGAGCAGAATTAATTCCATTGATTTTGTGAGGCCTCTGCATTGACGTCAAAACCTAATTTTATAATTGTTTCAGTCTTTTATTTCAACATTAAAACTGCTACAAGCCTGTTTAAAGGAACAGTTCACCCAAAAATTTAAATGTGTTCACCCTCAGGACATCCAAGATTAGGATGAGTTTGTTTGTTCATCAGATTTGGAGAAATGTGTCTCAGCAATGGATGCTCTGCAGTGAATGGGTGCCGTCAGAATGAGAGTCCAAACAGCTGATAAAAACATCACAATAATCCACACCACTCCAGTCCATCAGTTAACATCTGGAGAAGACAAAAGCTGAAACACATCCATCATTAAGATGTTTATAAAGTTGTAAATAAAAAGTGGTCTGGATTTTGATGTGAGAGATGACTGGAGATGCACTTTTTCACTGGAGGAAGAGTTATTATGGATTATGGACTCGTATTAATGCTGGATTTGTTTCAGGTTTTGTCTTCTCCAGATGTTAACTGATGGACTGGAGTGGTGTGGATTATTGTGATGTTTTTATCAGCCGTTTGGACTCTCATTCTGACGGCACCCATTCACTGCAGAGCATCCATTGCTGAGACACATTTCTCCAAATCTGATCTTGGATGAGTACTTTTTTTTAATGGTGGTGTGAAGTATTCCTTTAAAAATAGCCACAGAAACACTTGAAATGATGACATGTGACTAAATATGCCACTGTGCACCTTTGTGGAAAAATAAGCTCATTAAAAAATAAAACTGGTATTTCTCAGCATATACTGACAGAAAGGTAAATACTGAAGCATAAATGAATGAAATCTGTCACGCTCACCTCTAGAAGCTAAATTCAAGTCAAGAAGTGAGGCTCTGTGCAATGTTTGGCACTGGCATCGTAACAGAACACAAACTACTATGGTTTTAAAAATCGATCAGCCAGTTTTTCTTACAATAAACCCTGCACAGGAACGGTTTCTACAATAAGCAACTGAACACAAATCGCAAGAGTGTGTGCTGGAATGATAAGAAGAAATAAAACAACAGGTTTATGTTGCTGACCGCTTGCTAGAGGAGGTCAGTGAAGGAGAAATGAGGCAGTAAGGCTTAAAGAATAGAATCAGCACAGCCAAACATCACTCGTCTGTCTCAATCGGTTATATACTTAGGCAGTTCATCTTATAAAACTAGTCTTAAAAAACTAAGCGGGTAAAATGGTTTCAGAATAACTCTACTATAAATATACTGATACCCCTCTATTGTTTTCATTTCCTGCTCGGAATTAAAGGTAAAAACACTGCAGGCTGTGACTGGATCGGAGGAACGTACGCTTGATTGTCTGTCCTTTCGTTTGGCTCTAAATGTCTGAAGATGAAAGCGGCCGTTAAAGCTCTGGACTCGATGAAGCGGTAATGAGCGCTTGGGGACGTGAGGTGGAAGTGAAACGCTCGGGGGTTTTGGTCTCAGACGGAGAGCGAAACGAAGCTGTTGTACTGCTGGATGTTGCGTTTGAGGATGTCTGAACAGGGTCCCAGCACTCTCTCGAAGCGCGGCCGGTCCAGTTTAACGCATTTGAGCGGCCCACGGGCCACAACGGTGGCTGCACGCGGTCGGTTCATCAGCAGAGCGATCTCGCCTAGTGAGAGTGGAAAAAACACAACCCAGAAACATTCATATTAACAGAAAAAACATTCATGTAAACATAATAACATTCATATTCTAATTTCATATTGTGTTTAATGTTTTTATTTGATTAATTAACTGCAATATATATTACAGAAGCTCTTTTCTGACACTTACTAAAAAATAACACTTACTTTTTTTTCTTTTTTTTTTTAAATGTAACAATTAATTTTTTTCCCTCAAAATTCTGCAAGATATAAACATTATAGCATCACAATTCTGAGAAGAATGTCAGAATTTTGAAATATAAACACAATTTCCAGAAAAAAGTCAGAATTGTGAGATAAAAAGTCTTTTTTATTCTGTGGTGGAAATAAAAATCAAAATTGCAAAACTACTAATTCTCAGAAAAAAATCAGAATTGCAAGAAAAAAAATGAATTCTGAGTTTATATCTCTTAATTCAGACTTTTTTCCCCTCGGAATTATGAGAAAAAAAGTCAGTATTGTGGAGAAGTTAATTGCAACTTTTTTTTTTATTTAGGTTTTTTTCCCCCTCACAATTCTGTGGGATATAAACTCAAAATTGTGAGAAATAAACATTATAACTCACAATTCAGAGAAGAAAAGTCAGAATATTGAAATATAAACTCACAATTTCAAGAAAGAAGTCAGAATTGTGAGATAAAAAGTACCTTTTTTTATTATGTGGTGAAAACAAACAAAAAAAAAAAAATCACAAAACTCAGAGGAAAAAATCTGAATTGCGAGAAAAAAAGGAATTCTAAGTTTATATCTTGTAATTCTGACTTTTTTCCTCAGAATTATGAGGAAAAAATGTCAGTACTGTAATATAAAAAGTTAATTGCAACTTTTTTTTTTAGGTTTTTTTCCCCCTCACAATTCTGCAAGATATAATCTCTGAACTGCAAGATATAAACTCAAAATTGTGAGATATAAACATAATAACTCACAATTCTGAGAAGAAAAGTTAGAATTCTGAAATATAAACTCACAATTTCAAGACAAAAAGTCAGAATTGTGAGATCAAGTCATAGTTATCTTTTTTATTTTTTGTTCTGTGGTGAAAACAAAAAACAATATTGAATTCTGAGAAAAAAAGGCATTGTAAACTGAGTTTATATCTTGTAATTCTGACTTTTTCCCTTTGAATTATAAGGAAAAAAAGGCAACATTGTGAGAAAAAGTTGCAATTAATGTTTTTTTTTTGTTTTTTTTTAAATTCTGTGGTGGAAACAGGCTTCCATAATATAGCTTCATGAATAACTAATAAGCATCTCATTATAATAAATAATATCATATCCAATAAATCTAATAATTTAATTGTATTGACTGACAGATCATTCAGAGACCTACTATAATTATATATTTTGTTATTAACATCAACAAAGCAATCCTGACTGGTGAGAGTGAAGTGTGAAACATACAATCTATAAATATTAAACTCATAGGCTTATGTTATTTATATTATTTTTAGTGCTGGGCAACGATTAATCGCGATTAATCACAGCCAAAATAAACATTTTTGTTTACACAATATATGTGTCTTCTGTATATATTTATTTTGTATATATAAAGACACACACATACAGTATATATTTTGAAAATATTTACATGTATTTACATGTTTAAATTTATATTTATATAATTTATATTATATAAAAATATATTTAATATATAAATACAACATATTTTTCTTAAATATATACATGCATGTGTTTGTATTTATATATACACATAATAAATATACACAGTACACACACATATATTATATATAAACAAAAACTTTTATTTTGGATGTGATTAATCATTGCCCAGCACTAATTACTTTTTTTATTTGATTTTTTTATATAAGTTTTTTAAAACTTAATTAACTGCACTATATAGCGTCATAAATAAGTATTGTATAAATTGTATCATATCCAGTAAGATATATTTTGCATTGTATTGACTAACAGATCACATTCAGAGACTTACTGCATTAATATATTTACATAAAAGGGAAAGTTCATACAAAACTGTTGTTGCGAACCTAAATTAGTTTCTATCTTTCATGAAATATCTGAGGTTCTATTTGCATATCAAGGAATGTGGATGGTGTTTTATACTGCAGGACTGGCCATCCGCTTCTACTGTATAAAAATAGAAGATTTTCATTTTTGGGTAATTATCTCTTTAAGAACGTGCCACAATCAGCGTCACTTACCGAAGTAGTCTGACGGTCCTAACCGGCCGACCTCCACAAACTCCTCATGCTCTGACCTGCGCTGCAGAACGGCTGCACATCCCTGAGCAGACAGAAAACACAACTCTTACACAAACACTGACACGCTTTCAGAAGAGCTTCAGATACTAGATACTGAATCAGCACTGCTTTCACGATTCGGTTCCATTACGATTATCATGTCAACGATTGGATTTGATATCACGATGCATCACCATTACACCAAATTTATTTTGTGCATTTTTATTAAACTATATAAGCAGGCTACTTTTTAAAATAATAAATCAAAACAATTGTTAAGAATTTAACCAAATAAATATAGCGTCGAAACATACAAGCAAATATAAAAAAAAAAGACAATTACAAGTGATAAACAAAAAGTGCTTTCAGTATCTGAGAATGCTTTAAGTGTCTGAAAGTTATAGTTATGGGTTTTTCTTTTTTCCTCAGCATTATTGCCGTTTGATTATTACTGATGAGTTCAAAGACAGAGGCAGTTTTATTAGGCTGAATGCACAGATCTGTTTCGACAGACGTTTTGTCCTGTTCTGAAAACATAACTGACTGTGCATTAAGCGCATTTAACCGCAGCTGCGATTGAGCTTCAGGACAAACACAAAACGCAGGTGAAAGTCTGCCAGCGCCTGAGTTTCGTGCATCTAATACCAAACGGCATAAATGAAAGCATATGTAAAGTAAAAGACTGAAATAATGGCGAGTGGAAGCGCACGCTGTCAATCAATGCACACGTGTATCGCAGTGCATATTCTGTGCAAATGAAGCCTGCTGTGATTGCCTCTAGCACACACCATATGAGGGAAAGAGGATTGTGGATCGGATTCTGAATTTTTTATTTTTTTCTGCTCTAAGCTTGGTTTTTCCAAAACATGCCTAGATCTTGGATTTTTAATACTCACGTGACAAGCGCAATTATGGTCTATTACTGCATTACATGCAACGATTAATTTCAACACCCCTATCAGATACTGCACCTCCAGGGTAATGAAGAACTCGTCCCCTGGTTCTCCCTGAACCACGATCTTCTGGCCGTCTTCAAACTGAACCGGCTCCAGAGCATCAGCCACGGTCAGACGCTCCCACTTATCCAGAGACTCTACAGTCCGCACAGACACTCATGAGAGACAGGAACTACACACACAGCTCAGGCTATATATATCTGACCCCGGACCACAAAACCAGTCATAAGGGTCAATTTTTCAAAATTGAGATTTATACACCATCTGAAAGCTGAATAAATAATCTTTCCATTGGTGTATGGTTTGTTAGGATAGGACAATATTTGGCCGAGATACAACTATTTGAAAATCTGGAATCTGAGGGTGCAAAAAAATCTAAATATTGAGAAAATCACCTTTAAAGTTGTCCAAATGAAGTTCTTAGCAATGCATATTACTAATCAAAAATGAAGTTTTGATATATTTACAGTAGGAAATTTACAAAATATCTTCATGGAACATGATCTTAATATCCTAATGATTTTTGGCATAAAAGAAAAATGGATAATTTTGACCCATACAATGTATTGTTGGCTATTGCTACAAATATACCCCAGCGACTTAAGACTGCTTTTGTGCTCCAGGGTCACATATAGTCATTTGTAGTTATATAAAATATATAACTACATAAGTATATAACTATATACATATACAGTCAAACATTTCTCACATTATCAGTTTATTTGCTATAGTTTAGAAAATGGTAATTAAATATGACAAGAACTCAAGAGTTAAACTGTGTCAGAACAAATTGATCTTGATAATGTCAGATAACTTTGATAGAAAGGTATGTAATAAAACATGCTCAGGTCAAAGTGTCAAATCAATTTTTTTGTCCCAAATTTTCATCAATTTTACTGGTAGTCCACTATATGAAGAATTTTTGGGTATAATATGTCAGAGTTTACTTCATTTTGCTATCCTCACTTACATAAATCAACTACAGTGTCCTGCACCCACTATTAAAAAAATATCAAAAATTATATCTGGTGTCTGAATAATTTTTAGTTTGACTGTATAACTGTAAGTTATATAAATTTGATAAATAAATGATAGATCAACACACAGCCAGAGAGAGATAAAGCAACAGACAGATAGAGAGAGAGAGAGTATGGGTGTGACAAGATCTTGTGATATTAAAACATGACAATATTTCTCATCCAGGTGAAAGGCAAATTGCGAATGTGATACTGATTTTATAAAATAGTTCAATAAACAAGACGTTAATATTGTGTTAAATTTCAGACAAAATATTATCTGTTTTGCTTGATTTTGCAAACAAAATAGTCCCAAGCAAAGCCACAGCAGAACTGTTGTGTGGCTCCATTACTAAATGAATCTGAATCGAGTGAGCCAGTGATTCAGTGAGTCATTCATAAAAAGAGTCACTTGCTTCGTTTCTAATTGAATCAGCCATTTGAACGAATCTGTCGAGTGAATGACACAACGACTCACTCATTAAGACAGCGATTTGCTGCCACCTACTGGTGATTTTAGTTTCATATTTAGAGTATCATTTCATATTTTAAAATCATTAAATATTTCAATATTTATTTAGGTAACACTTTTAGTATAGGGACCAATTCTCACTATTGACTAGTTTCTTTTTAGCATGCGTATTAGTAACATTTTGGCTGTTTATTAGTACTTATAAAGCACACATTCTGCATATTCTACATCCCTAATCCTCCCCTATAACGAAACCTAACAACTACCTCACTATTAATAAGCAGCAAATTTGGAGTTTAATGAGGCAAAAATCAAAATTAATGGTTTGTTAATAGTGAGAACTGAACCTTAAAATAAAGTGTGACCTTCATTTTTCAATACACACTTCTTATCATTATTTATGCCATGCTGAATCAAAATATTTCTTTTTTTAAAGCTACTTTTTGAAGTGTCTATTCAATGCTTTACTCATATAATACTATACCTGTCAACATTTGGGTACCAAAATCCAGGAGACTGGGGGGGGTATTTTTTTTCTGATCTCTTATATTTAATTGTCTATGAAATCAAATACACTGATGACAAAAATTTGTATTCTGTACTGTTTTTTTATGATTTGGTTTATATACTACACATTTTATTTAACATTTTTAATAATATTTTTATAGTTTTAATAGGCTACTGTAATAAATACTACGTCAGTTAGCACTGCATCATCCAGATAGTTTATTTATTACCTGGCGATGACTTGAAAAACACACATATACCATATATTGTCGCAATCGTGCATGTATTGTCTTCATATTTTTAATTAAGCTTAGCTACAGTGATCGCTGGAAGCCTCGTCATAAGTTATCACTTCTATGAGTCTGTTTTGGGTCCTCCGGCTTCGAGTATGATACACCCAGTGGGACTTTTTTATAGAAGGATTAAAAATACGGAAGAAATACAGGAAAATATTTAAACGGGATGCTAGCAGGATAGAATGGTAAAATACAGGAGAATCCCGGGAAAAACGGGAGAGTTGACAGGTATGTATAACACAATAATGGCTTTAAATGATCTTTTGGGAGTAAATTAGATGAATTAATTGGCACATCATGTAATTGATTAGATTATAAGAAATTAGAAGTCTTTCACTGCGTATGATCATACACAGAAAGTAGAACTGAAGTGACATTCATTACAAGATGATTAGCTAAAACATTTCAAAATCCACTTGCATTTTGTCACTTTCAGTCAAATAACATAAGATTCTTAAAAATAGTGTTAAAATACTGTCTTGCGAATCCAATATTGTGTATCGTCGTGTCTCATCTGGTGAGTGAAGTGCATTGTCACAGACTTACCTAAAATAGATACTTTGCTCAAGAACTCCTCATACATCTTCCTCTTCCTCAGAGTGCTTCCCTGTGATCAAACACAGCACGGATGTTCGTTTTGTTGTATTTTATTGTTGTGTGTGGTGTGAGTGAGTGAGTGAAGGGCAGCTGTACCATCAGTATTCTCCTGTAGCTGTCTCTGTCGATGCCCCAGAGCTTGACGTTGGTCTTGGCTCGGACCGTGGCGGCTCTCGGCGTGCCGTAGATCAGAGCCAGCTCTCCGAAGCTGCCTCCCTCGCCGATGCTGGTGACCCACTCGCTGTTCACATACACCTGCGAGGAAACACACTCATGAGCGGATCTACCTGCGGGATACTGACTGAGAACAAACCCAGGCTGGGACATTTAGGTTGAAAAAATGCGTTCTATATGAAGACATCTTAAACTGCAGTGTTTAGGTGTAACTTACATCCATTTCACCCTGATCGATGACATAGAAGTTATCGCCCTCGTCACCTAGAACCAAGCGAGAAACAAAACAGTAAAAGTAAATAAATGTATAATTGAGATCAATGTGATTCCTCATAAGTGTTCTCAAAGCTCTACCTTGCTGGATGACAATCTCTCCTGTGATGTAGGTGACCGGAAACATTGCGTCAAATATATCACTGCAGGGTAAAACAGCAGACAAATATGGTCAGTAAATTATTTTGTATTTCCTTGAATTACCACACTTCCCCAGCTGATTGATTACATTCAGAATTTAATACATTTTTACATTTTACAATTTTCTGAAATGTTATGTTTAATATGCAAATGAGACATTATCTAATTAAATATGCAATAATTTGCATAAATAGCCAAAAACATTGGATAAAACCAAGTTCAAATTTCTTGTTTCATTTTGCAGAGTTAAAGGTTTTCCCAGAAGGGATTTTGAATTTAACTTTCTATCACTCTGAATCAGAAAAAGTTATTAATAGCTAGAAAAAAATACATTTTCTATATGTTTTTAGGAATAAAAATCAACAAATGAAATATGAACAAACCTCTCCGTAAAAAAACCTTGAGAATATAGGTAGGAATAAAACTGTTAAGATTGGTGGAGTGGAGAAAAACTCATTTTGAGAAAATGCCCTTTAAAGATATGCATTGTAATAAAAATCTACTGATATATATATATATATATATATATATATAGCATAATAATAATATAATCATGCAAATGATATACGAACAAACCTCACAATAAAAACCTTCACAATGTAGATAGGAATAAAATTGTAAAGTTTAGTGTTAGAAAGTGCTGCTGAAGTGGAGAAAAATAATTGAAATCTGAATACATTAGATAAAGTGCAATAAAATAAACACTTAAAAGTATGTTTTGCATGTTTTCCTTTCACTAGTCTAAAAAAAAAAAAAAATCTCAAAACTGTCCAGTGTATGAATTTTTTTTTTGCTAAAACAAACAAACTAAAAAAAAGTAATAAATGAAGTAAAACACAGTCACCTTCTTTCGTTGTCGTCCAGATGTGAGAAGAGCACGTTCTTTTCGATGGCTTTGGCGAGAGCAGCCATGGTCTTGTAGTCTTTAGGAATGACCTTCACAGGAGACAGAACACACGACTGATTCAGCTGCAGAGCTCAACACTTCAGACTTTACATCGGTCTGACAAACACACACCTTCCTGACGTATGAGGTGGCGTCCTCCTCGGTGTAGACCTCAGCGCTGATGGCCCCTCTCCGCCTGCGGCCCCTCACCACGGGGTTCATGGGAGGAGACACCTCATCTTCACGAGAGTCCGAGCGAGAGCTGGCTTTCTGCTGGCTCTGCAGCTGCTTAGCCTCCTCCTGCGCATCAAGACACATGCATGTTTAGAAAAATAATCATTTTAAGAGGAGGACAGATTTTGGTTGGATTTGAAGTTGTAGTGAAACAGAAGTAGCAGCAGATCTGGATTAGTCATGTACATCTGGATGAAATGGATTATCTGAGATATATATATATATTGCAAGCTTGCAGTGGATTGTAACAAAGGGGCTGAATTTAAGTGGACTAAATGATTGGAGAAGTCCTGCATACGTCAGCACTTCTGTCTGGCGTTTCACTGGAAAAGCCAGTTAAGACATTTTAATGAAAAATTACGAGGTCAAAGAAAGTTCAAAAATGAAACATGCATGGATGAATCATTCAAAATAAGATCTATTTTAATGAATTTTCATTTCATATTGACTTTCTGGAATATCCTGCTAATTTAAAAAATAAAAAATAATAATAATTTTTAAAATTATTTTAAAATCATACTGCTGGTGGCTGTCTGAGGTATTTTTTGCTTAGCATTTTATCTGCCATTGTATCTGGCAAAATCCAGTGTCAGGGTTATTATCATTAACTAAAGTTACTAAAACAAAAACTAAAAAAATTGATATAATTAAACTTTTAAAATTAAAATATCTTATTTCAGGGTTTTTTGTTTAGTTTAGGTTGACGCACTAAAATTACTACATGGAAATAAATAAAAACTAAAACTGAAATAAAATTAAATTAAACCTAAATTAATGTTAAAAAATAAATACATTTTAAAAAGACAAAAGCACATAAAAATACTCATCATTTAATTAAAATTAAATATAAATACATAAAAATAAAAGCTAATTAAAAATAAATTATAACAGAATATAAATAACAATATTTTATTAAATAATACTTTGACAAAAAAATAAATATTTGTACATTTAATAACATGATGCCTGATTTGCAGAACAATTTATTCCAATTATAATTATTATTATTATTCAGTGTTAACTCATTAATGAACGTGGGTGTCTTTTATCATGTCACTGCTGCTGCTGGTTTATAAAAACAAAAAGACACCTGTGGCTGTGCATTGCTGCATGAGCCACTTACTGCTTTAATAAACACATCACAATTTGTAGAAAAGCTTATTTAAGCAAAGGGATGTCAGCAGAGGTTCCTGATCTGCTGATTTTGTCAGAATTATGTAGAAATAAGTGCGAACCTTTTCCAGCCGTTCGAAGTACTCTCTGAGGAAGGCCATGGGTCTGTCGGGCCGCGAGGAGCAGAGCTGCACGATGCAGTCCTTCAGCAGCTGCTGGACGTTGTGCTTCTGCACATATAACTCACACTCCCTCAGACTCTTCTCCTCCTCGCTGCTCACGCTGCCGGACGCCATGCTGACCGCTGGATCTGACCTCTGACCTGCAGCCACGCACAAATACAAATCAAATCAAATCAATGACTTATATCTGCTAGCTATCCTATTATTGTTTTTAACTGGTCTCATTATTTTCAATAGACTACTGTATGATTTGTATTGTGTAAATATTAAATTTTCTTTAGGGAGACTTGTAACATCTTGTCCAAGGACTATGGATGAAAAATAGCCTTTGGCTAATTCTGGTACATTTACAAGAATGTTTTATTAATGTACAATGTCCCTGTCAACTAAATAAAGAAATAATGCGTTACAATTACAGTAAGTGAGTATCTTTAATGAACCGAAAAGAACGCACGTCACACCTCTGTTCATCAATTTGCACTGGCTACCTGCAGCTGCTCGCATAAAATTCAAGGCATTAATGTTTGCCTACAAAACCACCTCTGGCTCTGCACCCCTTTACCTAAATTCAGTACTCTGACTTATAAAGTTCTAGAAGTTTTTGCGTTCTGCAAATGAACGACGCATTATTGTGCCATCCCAAAAAGGCACAAAATCACTTTCACAGACTTTTTCATTAACTGTTCCCACCTGGTGGAATGACCTGCCCAACTCAATCCCAGCAGCTGAATCCTTAGCCATCTTCAAGAAACGGCTAAAAACACATCTCTTCCATCTTTATTTGACCCTCTGACTCTATCATTCTCTATTCTAATTCTGTTTGATCCATCTGTCGTCTTTTTAAAATAATTTATTTTAAAATAAAATGTTTCTCTAACTGCTAATTTTCCTTTATAAACTAACACTAGCATTCTTTTTTCTATTCTATCTACTTGTTTTCTTAAAAAAAAAAAAACCTTGCTATGTGTAATGCGTTAGGCTAACCGAGACTTGTCATATGCTTGCATGTTGTTGCTCTTTTGTTGATTTTGATTGCTTCTATTGTCCTCTTTTGTAAGTCGCTTTGGATAAAAGCGTCTGCTAAATAACTAAATGTAAATGTAAATGTAAGTGACACACAAACAAATCAGCAAGATGCAGATCAAATGAAACCAGTGTCCATATTTCTGGTTAAGTTCAATACTAGAGAACAAAGTGTTTGAGAGCACAGAAAAATAAATAAATATATAATGAAAAGATTCAATAAATAATTTAAATGATCTAAACATAAAAGGTCTGAAATGTTTTTATTAGTTTAAATTGTATACAATATCCCTTAAT
This sequence comes from Tor tambroides, assembly GCA_021397915.2. Lineage (NCBI taxonomy): Eukaryota > Metazoa > Chordata > Actinopteri > Cypriniformes > Cyprinidae > Tor > Tor tambroides. The sequence continues at coordinate 92,592 of JAFVLL020034759.1, read as the reverse complement.
ATAAAGTGTAACTTTGTGGACAAAATTAAATGGTATCACAATAATATCACTAATGGTATTACAACAATGTATCATTTGTTGTCATTAGTTGACTATATTAGTTACAGCATTTATTAATCTTAGGTTCAACATTTAGTAATGTACTACCAGTCAAAAGTTTTTGAACAGTAAGATTTTTAATGTTTTTTTTTTTTAAGAAGTCTCTTCTGCTCACCAAGCCTGCATTTATTTGATCCAAAGTACAGCAAAAATTTTGAAATATTTTTACTATTTAAAATAACTCTTTTCTATTTGAATATATTTTAAAATGTAATTTATTCCTGTGATTTCGAAGCTGAAAATGATTATAAAATGAATGCAAAAATCTCTGCTGCAATAATATATTGTTCATGATTAGTTCATGTTATTTAACGCATTAACAGTGCTAGCAAATAAATATATGCGTCTAATTGAAGAAAATACAGTCATCTGTCTTCTTGAGCAATAATAATGTTATTCTGATTTACTTATATGCTTGATGTGTTTTATATGGAAAAAGACACTATTGCTGTGATTCCCAACAATCATGTACACGCTGCAATACAAAAAGTAACTAATATTCATCAAAATATCATTAATGCCCGCACACGATGATAAAAACACTTAAAAGACAGCGCAGATTTAATGTTCCAGGTTCCCTCCGAGGACAGGAACAGGATTACAGCATCATTTTAGTAATGAGATAATCTGGAGATTATCTTTGTTTCAACACACCTGGACAGGTTGATCCACTGCATCAACTCTATGTGATTATTTACACAAAAACAACTTCATGCTGCAGTTTGATTATTATTATGTGGACATAAAATCATTTTCCACTTCAACAACATCAATAAAAACACCAGTATATATATATATATATATATATATATATGAAGGTTAAAGTAGACGATTATAAATTTAGGTCCATTTTAAAAGCCCATAAAGAACATAAACATCAAATGTAACCTATATGGAATATATAATTTTAATAAACACATCAAAACGCACCTCAAAATGTCAAAATACAACACAGGACTGATCTAAAATGTTCTCGAACCGTCAAAGAGAGCTTTAAAACGTCAAACACTTCAAATATAAACGCTTAGTGAGTTGTTTGCTAAAAGATATTTGAAAATAAACGCCATAAATCTCGAGCAGAAGGCCGCTGAGTGATCGCCATCTTTATCTGTATCATAAACAAATGACATTCCAGCGTTTACCGATAAAAACAGATGTTCAGCGCGGCATCTACACGACAAACACGACGCGTCCGTTACCGTTATTCCTGACCGAGCCTGTCAAACGCGACTCGGTTTCTGCGCCGTTCCGTTATTTCTCACAGGCGTTTGGACTGCTGCCCACCGGAAACGGCAGAACACCAATCAAAGTCTGTGACGTCAATGCGCCTCGCTCTCACATGGAAACGGTAACCCTTGGCGACGTTAAAGAGCGCGTAGCACGAGCTAACCTGGGTACCATACTCAGAATTACAATTCCCTTATAAAAATCTAGATCTTTAAACATTTTCTTTATTTATGGTACCTACTTGGACAGCTTTACGTATTTAATTTAATTTAATTTAATTTATTTTTTTTTTAAATTTTTTATTTTAATTTACTTTATTTATTTTTTTATTTATTTTACATTAGATTATTTTTTATTTTACTTTAATTTTTACTTTTTATATTATTTTATTTTATTTTTTATTTTACTTTACTTTTTATTTTATTTTATTTTATAAATTATATTATATTATATGATTTTATTTTATTTTATTTTATTTTACTTTACTTTTTATTATTCTATTTTATTTTTATATTATTTTACTTTACTTTTTATTTTATTTTATTTGTTATTTTATTTTATTTTTATATTGTATTATTTTATTTTATTTAATTTATTTTACTTTACTTTTTATTTTATTTTATTTTTTATTTTACTTTTTATTGTATTTTATTTAATTTTTATTTTACTTTTTTATTTTATTTTATTTTTATATTATTGTATTGTATTTTATTTTTTATTTTACTTTTTATTTTATTTATTTTAGTATTAATTAATTTTTTTTATTTTACTTTACTTTTTATTTTATTTTCTATATTTTACTTTACTTTTTACTTTATTTTGACATTATTTCATTTTATTTTATTTTTTAATTTACTTTACATTTTATTTTATTATATTTTATATTTTACTTTATATTTTATATTTATTTTATTTTACTTTATTTTATTAATTGAAATAAGTTTTACTATGATAACCTTTCACGTTACCTTATTTAATGCTTTGGACATACTGCACTATACTCACACTTAATAAATAAACACAATTTTATTTACTTATTAATCACCAATGTATTGTTTATTTACTGTTTTTCTAGTTTATATCAGATAAATGTAGTTAAGCAGAGGTGCATGATTAAACTATTAATTATGTAAATGCATAGTATTGTTATGTTAATGTAGTAAACCTTGACCTTTAATATTGTGTATGTATGCATTACATATTATGAAGAAGTGTATATATATAAAAATTTCCTAAAATTATCTTTCTTGAAATGGCAATTCTCTATTTGGATTTAGGATTTAGTCTCTGAAATTCAGAGGCAGAAATTCCTGGTATAGAATTTTTATATTGTTTATTTATACTGTGTGTGTGTGTGTGTGTATATATATATATATATATATATATATATATATATATATATATACACACACACACACACACACACACACACACATACACACACACACACACACACACACACACATATATATATATATATATATATATATATATATATGTATAATTAATATAATTTATATATATATAATTTGTAAAGCTTTTCAAGTTCATGCTGCTGTCAAAACATTATTTTAAGATTATATTATGTTTACTTTTAGTATTAGTAGTATTAGTAGTTATTTTATTTCATATATTTTAAACATACTGTTTTTGCTACGTATTTGACCATGTTATTGACGTAAGTACAATAAATAAATAAATAAATACATAAACAAACAAACTCATGAGCCTCAATGACAGGTCCGTCTCGAGTTGTACTAATTTACATCAAAAATCAATTTATCTTAGAAGAAAATAAGCGGGGGCGCAGCTGCCGCGACTTTTATTTTGAAAACGGCTGTAAACACCGGAAGTTCAATTGACGCTCAGCTCATGCTCCGCAGAATACAGTGAGCTGTGAGAGAATAGCTGCTCTATATGAATGTGTGATCGTCCTTCAGGTGTTTCCTTCACCTGCGAACATGACTTGAATCAGTTTATGAACGATTCGAGTCAATAAGTTTACGGGACCAGATTCGGTGCGTATGTTTTTAATCTTTCCGTTCATTACCTGCCTGAGCATCACCTGATGTTGACACGTGAATATGCAGAAACCACTGTAATATGCGTCTTGACTGCTTGTTATCTGATCTGGATTGTCTTTGTTCTGCTGTTGCGCTGGAAAGCGAAAGTGTTTGGGTCACCTGAGATCACTGTTACAGTAGGCTGTCAATCATAATCATCACAGTGGAACCAGATCAAGTGTGGCTTTGCCTTGCAGACAGATGGCATATGTGCATATACTTTGCTGGTTCATGTTCAGGTTATACTCGTCCTGAAATGTGCTGGAGTGCATGAGTAATAATGTGCTAACAGGATATGTGAGAGTATTCTGCTGTAAGACCTGACAGAGGTTAAGCCTTTCCAATTACAGTGCAAAGCTCCT